>CAJPEX010001696.1:0-51627 GCA_905338405.1 Notodromas monacha
CGAATTGTCCGCATGTGGGGGTCTCACTGTAGAGTACTGTTTACTAAAATGTGATCCAACGCACAGACACTCCAACTTGTGGATAAGATTCAAAAACACCAGTTATGTCCACATTTCTGAGCACCACTGTATTTTCTTCCCTTATTTTGAAGGAAGGATCAGGTTTTAGTTGTTCCAGAAGAGCATCGATATACGAAGAGGCAAGTAAAAACAAAATAATACAGAATTAAAAAAAAAAAATGCTGGCATTTAATCGCTTGAAATCAGTCCTGAAAAACAGTATGTTGAAAGCATGGTTGAATTTCAAATAAAAATTCGCGTGTTATTGTGATGAGGATTGAGTTTTTCAGATTTTGTTTTATTTATTCCCATAATAGAGATTCGGCGAGCGTTGAAAAGAAAGTCATAGCATATATGATGCTGATGGCGGAAGAATGTTCTCATCAAGTCAAATTCCATCTGTCCATCATTCAAGTCCCACTTCTGCATTTGGCTCGGCATTTTTCACTTCTTGTTGAAAAAAGGATCAATTGGTCCCGGTCTTGGAAATGGACACGGATCCCTTACTGGCCCAGGTCTTGGAAATGGAAATGGATCCCATGGCCCAGGTCTTGGAAATGGAGAGCAATCAATGATAGTTCCCACTGATGGCGAAAGCGGATTTGAAGGATGTAATATTGGTTGTGGGAAACATCCACCTTGTACCACGTCCTTGGTCACGTTTCGTGAATTGTTCATTTTGAAACGTTTTCCTGCAAGAAATCAGCGACATATACGAGAGAAGATCATGAAATAGATTTACTAAAAATAATTAAAAATGCTGCTTTAAAAAATACATATACACTCACGATTTAAGTCGTTATATTTTTCACACTTATTTTTCCACTGAAGAAATTGCTGGATATACTCGTGTGTCGACTGCTGTATGTGACCCGACGTTGGGGTTTTATTCACTCTTCTGATGTAATGTGAGTGTCAAATGGCCTCAACTGTGTCACTTCGCACTGAAATTGCATCATTACTGCATACACTAAACGGTCTCAACGACGAGTTACACGTTTCCGCGCGGAAACGGTGGTAAATGATTCTGAACACCAAGGATTTTTGGAAACATTTTTCTCGTCTTAATTAGTTTCAAGAGACTATAGGCGGACACCTTCGCAATGTGATCACCACAAATTTTTACACACATATCAGCCATTTGGATCCATGTGTTGAAACTACAGGCTTCGAAAATGTCCAGTTTATTGTTAAATTTTGAAGCTTCCGCAATAAATGGCAGCAATTATAACAAGCTGATCCGCGCGGAACCGTGTAACCCCCTCGTATCAAGATGATCAAAGTCATTATTAATTCATGGAAGCATCCCGTTTCGAGTTGAAAATTTGCTCATGGTTTCAAACCGAAATAAAGATTTTGCAATTATTATCGATCAATCCTTTCCAATAATATGTGTGATATCAAAAGTCCTTTTTTCAAAATAAATTCCTTCGCCAATAATCTGGAATGCAAAAAAAAGTATTAGCAACTGAATAATAGACGGTTTATCCGTGAAAAATGGCACTAAACGATGAATGACTAGAACATACAGTGATGAAATGTAAAAGATTGTGCATGTATAACCGAAATTAAAAATTTTAATGAAGTTCAAAATTATTATTTTTCTGTAAATTACGAGTATCATAAAAAAATGTTTCACTCACGTGGAAGGTGCGGAAATGTTTTTTTCGCCTGAAAAAATGTTCCACAAGTTTAGAATATTATCGCCAATTATTATTATTTAAGATACTCAATTGATTGCTTTGACGATCGTCGTATTGGATACAGCAGTACTTTTAAATTTTCTAAAAAATACGTGAGGTTTTGTTCGGTTATCCATTTTATTCTCTTCGTCCTTTTTCTACTTAATGCATTAAAAAACACGCTTTCGAGGATCCTGTCTGACCTTTTCAAATGACGCCTTTTTTGTGGAACTTGCGTGATTGAAACTAGTATACAGAACTGTTAATTGTTTTTAGGGAAGTGCCATGAATCACTCAACTCATTCCACGGAAGGGATGACTCGCTGAAATATTTCAAGTTAAGCTGAAGCAAAAAACAAACGTAATTCAACCCTGCATGACGAAAATACGAGTGAAATTTGACGCGGAGGTTTCATCAGAAAACCGGATATAACCCTGGTTTCGAACTGAAGTCGACATATACCTCACGGATCAAGTCTTGAAACCTCTAAGAAAAAATTCTGAACTCTCAACTTCGAACTAAATCGTAAGTAGACTTTAACATATTTTTTTCCGGAATGGGTGTATCTTTAAAAATTTGACATTCATTTCATGTCCTTCGCAGAAACAGATAAAAAATAATTAGACATCAGGATGAATGGTCCAGTCTGGAGTATCTTCAGCAGCAAGCCCGACAAGTTCGAAGGCTGTTGCAAAATCGAAATCACCCAACAAGACGACATTCCTATTTTCATCAATAAGCCTTTAAATCCTGTGATGACGGTTGTTCAGGATGACATTTCAAAGTTTCCAATCCGTACGACATGTGGTTTTCCGGTCATCTTTCCATTATTCAAGAAGTGAAAAACATGTCTGTTCCTGGATTATACTAACCTGATGTGGAATCCATAAAAAAAATATTTCCTTAGTTTCTGTGTGTGGATTAATATAGGCGAAATATTCGTGAACCTTGAAATGTTGAGAAAATGTTGTTTTTTGAGGACATTAACTTCCAACAATAAAAGATTGACAGAACAAAAACTATTTTTTTATTATTTGAATGGATCACGCTTACGCATAAATTATTATAATCATTTTTCTCCTCGTCAAAAAGCATGAAACTTTCTCCAATTCGTCTTTTTTTCTGCACAGCATCCTTCCTTACTTTTTACTAGGGTGACGATTCCAAGAAACAAAAAATTAAAACTTGTATTGGTGTTTTCCGGTCTCACCCTAAAATCTATATTAACAAAAGTTGCAGAAATTTCCCGGAATATGTTTCATTCATTGAGTTGTTTCTAAAATATGAAGTATAGTTTAAAGTTTTACTGTAGATACTCCGCTAATGAAATTTTGGCAGTTTTTAGTTTTATTTCTTTTATTTTAAGATTCTCTTGCTTCTGTAAATGTAGTGAATGTTTTTTACGAAACTTCGTAGATGAGTCGCGTTTTCTTGGTTAACTTATGCATAGTTAGTTTATTGTCAGATAATATTCCTGACGATGATATTTTTTTTTGCTTGCATTCTTTAGTAATTTCGGAATAATGCTGATATTTTCATTGATTCTTTCCAGCTGAAATCCCAAGCATTATAGTGGTGTCAGTTTTAGGAAAAAGGCTCCGAATTTTGTTTGTATGAAACCGCAAAGTTTTCTTTGAACAAAACGGAGTGAAGCAGAAACATTGAAATTTGTAAAAGCGATTTTTTTTATGGCTCAAACTTAAAATAAACGAAGGTACAGTATTTTACAAACAAAGCTTCCCTGTAGAATCTTTCAATTGTTTCAAGGTTTACACACACACACACACACACACACACACTCATTTCCATCTCGACACTTTTTTTCTTTTTGTTGCCCGTCGACTCGATCACACGACACCTTCTTCCAGTGACGACAAGTCGTCAGGGGGAGGAGGAGGCGGACGCGTCGGCCTCTGCGTTTTTTTCTCGTCACTTTCAGCTGATGTCGATGCTGACGTCGTCGTGGCATTGCCAGTACTTCCTTCCGGCTCAAGGTGCTCTTTCGCATCCGGTTCGTCGTCGATGACGACGCCGTCGTAGCGCTGTTTGCTCCGCTGCCAGCTCATGCTGCGGAAACTGTGTCGCAAATAGTCGGCCATGCTGGAATTGGGTGCGAATTTTTGGCCGAAGCACCAGAGGTTCCTGCTTTTGGCGATGACGAGCACGACGATAATGACGACAGCTGAGATGCAGGCGAGGACGACGGCTGCCACGACGCCTCCGGATAAACCGGCTGTTTGAGTACAGGGGGAAATAGCGGGAGCCATGATTTTTATTGCCAAATATTTTTTGTTTTGTTTTTGGCAAGTGTCCCAAATGATTTTGATATTTCATTTCGTATATTTGAGATTACTGTATTTTTCTTTTTTCGTTTAATTTGACGTAGTTGGAGTTGAAGTAATTTTTTGAGTGATTTTACAGGCAGCACGAATTCAAGTTTTTTGGTTTCCGAATTAAAAAGTAGTGCAAACGAAATGTTGAAAGTTTCGCTTTTTTTAAATAACACTCGATTGCACTCAAACACCTCTTTCATTCTGATTTCAATGGAACAGCAAAAGCATTTTTAATAGAGATTTTTTTTAATGTTTCAAGTTAGTAAAACAGGCATTTTTGCTGTGAAAAATAAAACAGATTGGCAGGAAATTTTAATTGGTGATATTTTAGGCCTTGGATTATTTTTTAATAAGTGAGTTGGAAGGATGCTGAACTTATAGAGGCAAAGGCTCATTCGTCAAATTAGCCTTTAACTTATTTTCAAAATGTATTTAATTTAATTTCCATCGCTTTTCTTTTTTCTGCATCAATAAAATAATAGACAAAAGGTCTCAAGAAAATTCGAGTTGGACGGAGAAAGCCTGTGAGTTAAGGAGATTTAATGCATGGTTTCTAAAGGAAATTCAGACTCGGGATTTTGAAAATTTTACGTTGAGAGCGATACATCTTCAAAATTTGACATGGTATGCACGGATTCTGTAATCTCTCACTTGAAATCGTGCGTTATATATTTTTTTCAAGGGATNCGAACCCATTAGACACCTCTAACGCAAACCCATCCCCTTCTTTCCGCGTTGAGTATCCCTTGATGCTAAGGTTAGCCCAGTACAGATCAGAACGATCCCAGTAACCCAGCGGGTCATCAATGTCGGCTTTGCCCCACGTAGACGAGTAGCCCTTGGAGGACGCGACACCTATGAGAGGCTGCGACAATTGCGGGATGATCCAACGCACTTCTGTTGGCTCAGGGTGCGAGGAGAACAATATGGAAACCTTCGCGGTTTTGCCGGTGTGGAACAGGAACGATTGTTGATCGCAGATGAACGAGTCGACGATTGAGAAGGAATCCGTGACGGTGTCGTTGCACTGACGCACTCTCGGAGAGCCTGAAATACGAATAATATGTTCAACAGGAATTTCGTGAGAACCGTTTCAAATTTCTCAATATCATAGGAACTACAGTATTGCATATACACTACCATATACAAGTTAAGTATATTATAACCTCTGGAAATTAAACCTTGAGGGACCAGTCAGCAAAAAAATAAAAATAAAAATTAGTTAGCGAGGTTTTGAGTTGTGGAGAAAAGCATTTTGTTGAGGGGAAATGAGGAAGATTTGCAGAAAATTGTAATTGGTGAGATCCTGGGTTTTCACTTGTTTATTGAATGAGTTGACAGGATGTTGAACTTGTAGTTTTTTATACCACTATCTTAGTCTTTCATTTACTTTTAAAAGACATCAATTTACAATTTTACTGCTTTTCCCTTTATGTGTAAAAATATGTAACCAAAGGGAATCCAGAAAATTTCAGTTATGTAGGTTTGAGGAAGAAAGCATTGGTGTTATTGAGGTTTGGAATGTATTGTTTTCTGAGGGAGTTATTGCAGACTTGGGTAAGATTTGACACAGACAGGTTTGAGTTATTCTCATTGAACTGTACTGTACTGGCAGATTATTCTCAAAATTTTTTCCTTCTCCTCATTTGGACTCAATTTGCAGGAGTGAATACACAAAATCTTATATAAATTTCAAAGTTGGCCATAATGTTTTTTTTACTTATTTGAAAGTTGTATACAGTACTCTTCACATCTTCATGCAGACAGCTTTAAGATAAGATGATGAGTTTAATTTTGGGAGCAAAAAGTACCAAATATTTAAATGACTGATATAAAGGTATACAGCTTATTCTCAAGCACCATACATATTTTGCCATGTTTGAGAATGCCACAAACATGTGCATGTTCACAAAGATTCACGCATATTTATTTTTTTTATTTTGGCCAAATGAACAGCTTAAACTTTGTATTACTGTATATTGTATTTGCCTAAAAGGTTTTCTTTCTCGTGTTTTCCCAACTGTGAGTTATTTTGAATGTCATGTAAATTATAGGTTTAAAAAAAGACGACTTCTTGCTCTTACAAATACTTCATGCAAGCCATTTTTACATGATAAGATATCTGAAAAACATTCCCTCTTCTTTTACAGTCAATAAAATGGAAGAAGATGTTATTCACCTCTCACATTGCACTTGGCCTCAGTGGAGCATTCGTTTTCTTCAAGAGCAGCATGAGTCGCATAGCATCGCAGTTTGTTGGAATTCATTCCGCGCAGGTAAACGTTTTGATACCAACTCATTGTCAGTATCTCGCCGTTGAAGAACAGGGGAACTCCCAGCAGTTCGTTGAACCAGGTTCAGTGAACCAGAACGTACTAGCCGAGGTTTACGTTCAGTATCTCAGAAGCTGTAAATCGAAGTTGTTCAAATATATTGTGGTATTTTTGGAATTTTAAAATGTTGATGTAAAAAGTAAATGGGAAAAGCTTACCGAAATACCATTCAAAAGCCGGACATGGCCTCGTTGCTCGGCTCACGCAGGTGAAATTCCGAACTTCCTGTTCTTGGGCCTCAATTACTGTGATCTGGGAACGTGTGTCAGTTATTGGCATGTAACTCAGGTACACGTAACACCCAGATCCCCCTAAACCAAAGTGACGGTTTATTTTCGTGTACTATTTGCTAAAGTTGAGTACACACTTTTCAAAGTCTTATATCTGTCGACTGCGAGAGAACTTAAAAATCCTGATTTATAGATTGTTCAACTGTGAACCTGCACTACTTGAATTTCTGTGATTCAAATTCAAAATGACTCATAAAAATGTTGACTTACGCAGCTTTAAAGTTGCGGAATTTGGAGCTCTTTTTGAAGAATATTGGAAGGATCTCTTTTTCTGGTCAAATCACGAGAACTACTGTACTTGTTTAGTCAAAACTCATCAAGTCGCACTTCAAGTTGACAGCATCCAGAGATTTTAGTTTGCCAGGTTTTTAGTAAGGGAAACAAGCATTTTTTGTTGGAATTAAGAAAGAAGAATTTCAGGAAGTTTCAATTACTGATACTCTGGACCATAATTAAATTGCTTGTTGTATGGATCTGAATTCGGAAGGAAGGGTTCATTTTACTAATTAGTCTTCCACTTCATTTCAAAACACATCAGGATACATTTTTCTTGCTTTTCTCTTTCCTGTGTCATTAAATTGATAGCCAAAGGTCTCCAGAAACTATGAATGAATGAACAAAAAACTGCGATGCTATGCGACTCATGCTGCTCTTGAAGAAAACGAATGCTCCACTGAGGCCAAGTGCAATGTGAGAGGTGAATATCATCTTCTTCCATTTTACTGACTGTAAAAGAAGAGGGAGTGATACAATCTTACGGATACTTTAAAACCGAACTAACTGAATATTTCAAGTGCTTTGATTAGCAACAAACCCGGCCCACCACCTAAATCCCAACCCCAGCCATGGATTATCCAACTCAATTC
Organism: Notodromas monacha; assembly: GCA_905338405.1. NCBI lineage: Eukaryota > Metazoa > Arthropoda > Ostracoda > Podocopida > Cyprididae > Notodromas > Notodromas monacha. The sequence goes on from CAJPEX010001696.1 coordinate 7,566, forward strand.
AATCATTTCAAAGCATTAAACAAAGCACAAACGAATGACAAAAATAAAAGAGAAGACCTCTGAAAGACCAAAAACTAATAGAATTATTGAGTTTCAAGGGAAAAGCCTTCAAGTAGCTAAAAGGAATGTTTTTTAATGCTTCTTTCTAAAGAAATTTACACAGGGACTTGGAAAAATTATACCTGGGGAGATATTTGACAGAGGGAGGTTCAAGTTTTTTACATTATGAGTTTCAAGTCAATAGATTCATAGATTTTCCACCTCTACAAAATTATGGGAATCCTGTTTAAAAACATTAAATGTATTAATTTCATTTTTTTCTTCATTGTCTGGATCAGGTATTTCAAAATTTAACTCAAAATTAATTGAAAGAAGATTTCCATTTTTTTACTAAAGCTGTTTTGAATATGCGAATTGAAGAATGCATGGTCATGGGCCATATAGGAATAAATTTCCAAGGTGCCTGCCTTTTATTTTCTAACTATTATTATTCCATCAGAGGAAAAACTAAATAAAATAGTCATCCAGGACAAGGCACTGATTTTAAAAAGCGCTGTTTTCTTTTTTGAAGGGGAAGAAATATGTGAAAAGATGAAGGTTTGTTCATTGCGCTGACCTGCCACAGTGAGATTGAGCCAGACCAGCTCGTCACTCGGTATGTTCTCGTTCTTCTCCATTATGGGATTGCAGGCCCAGTCGCCATTATGCAGTCGCTCATCCACTTGCTCAATGTAGAAGCTGCACGTGCCGCGGTCAGACGAGGAGCCCACGGCCACGATGCCCGAGCTGGAGGGCGCGAGTCGTGGCGCCACCTGTTGGCGGGGCCCGGACCACACGCAGCCCCCCGTTTCAAAGGCTATGTTGTCTTCCATGATGCATGTGAAGTTCACTCGTTGTCCGGCTCTCACGACGCTGGGCTCTATGATAGTGGACCGGATCCCTGCTGCTGCCTGGGCAATGCCAATCAGTCCAGCCCATGATATTATGGTGGCCATCCCTGTCAGCATACGTGTGTACCATGAGGAACATGGATATTGTGAAAGTTGAACACCAAGAATATATGAAAGGGCCCTGTAATTTTTTTGGTTGATTTTTTTTTGTAATATGTGTTCATACAAGGACCACAACCTCAGTTTTGTCAAAACAAATTGGGTGTGTGGCATATGTGGGGTCACGTACACTCGGCGTGACCCAAGCGTAGCATCCTTGCTTGGGCATGCATACGTCACACGTAGCAGCAGCCTGCGGACCCAGAAATGGATTGGCACCTGGTTTACCACAATGCGGCAAACCGGGTGATTGCAATAAGGATCTGGGAAAATGGAAACCCCAGCAAAGTCTTCCAAAGACTTCACTTCTCTGAGAGTGTTGCCTGACAGCTGTTGGTTACTTTGGTTCCTCTGAGGATTGTCTTGTCTGATTGACGTGTGGTGTGTTGTGTTTGTCAGAGTCTTTTGTAGAGTTATTCCTTCTACGGTTGCCTGTGGGTTGCTGAAGTAAATGAGTGCATCTTTAAGGGACTCCGTTCTGGAGGATCCGGCCTATTAAAGGCTGAACGCAATTTACTTTCTTTTCCAAATTCTTTGTCATTACTGGCCTGACAGCATAGCATGCATAGCAGGTGTACCAGCATATTTACTTATTGGGTACCATACTCACCCTCATGAGTATGATGTGCACCAGGGTACTTCAGTCAAAAAACATTTATTACAAGTTTGAATCCTGCAAGTAAAATGCATTGGATTTAGACATAATTTGATCCTGAATTCATGGGAAATAATTTTCAGTTCTTTCCATTGCAGCAAGTTTTTCTATGAAGATTGGTCCAAAATTTTCCATTAGAATCAAATATAATGCTCACCCTGAGCTTCTACAACTTTAAAAAAGGTATACAGTAGCCATCTATATGATGCATATACTCTCAATTTTGAGAAAAAGGTGCACTGGTTACTTGAGTAAATTTCCATTAGAATCAAATATAATGCTCACCCTGAGCTTCTACAACTTTAAAAAAGGTATACAGAAGCCATCTATGATGCATATACTCTCAATTTTGAGAAAAAGGTGCACAGGGTACTTGAGTAAATACTGTATATAGTACTATGCATGATCAGCAGTACATACCTTTGAGAACTTTTTCCATGCTAAATTTCTATTATTTTCAATGATATCATACCAGCCACATCAATATAAATGAAACAAGTACAAGTTGAAGTTACTCTATTTGAATTTGTCCTTTTTCAAATTGGTTCATTAGTTATGGAAATTTTGAAGTACATTACACTGAATTACATTTTTGCAATTTAAAATCTGCTTGTGCTTCTTATATTTGAAAATAATTTTTCACACATTTTATGTAAAATGAAACTATGAACATGAATAATTCAATTTTTGAATTGAAGTACATTACACTGAATTACATTTTTGCAATTTAAAATCTGCTTGTGCTTCTTATATTTGAAAATAATTTTTCACACATTTTATGTAAAATGAAACTATGAACATGAATAATTCAATTTTTGAGAGATGTTCAAATTAAGAAATAAAATAAAAATTTTAAATTTTCCCAGAAATGTTAAAGTGTCTGTATGTCAAGATTTCCGTATATTGGGTCTGATTTTTCAGTATTTCAAGTGTCCAAGTCTAATTGTTCATATTTGTCTCACTGTTATTGAGGCGAAAATCCCAAGAAATAAATTCCAAGTCCATATTTTTTTAAAATTTAAAGTCATTACTTAGAGTATGAAGAAGTGGCTTTAAAATTCCGCGTACAAAAAGTTCAAATACAAAAAGGTTTGTTGATTGTCGTTCAGCCCCATTTTTTATCTATACAATTCTACATCAGAAGGACAAAGCCTCGCTCATCATCCCTGATACATTTTTGTAAGTTTGTCTCCAACTAGAGTGTGTCACTTACCATTCGCACGAAAATCGGAACGCATACCAATTTGTTCACACACACAAAAAAACTTCCATCTCCAAGAGCAAGATTACCAAAATTTTATCGCGCTATTGTGATGCGCAACTGCTGTTATCTGGGGAATTCGACAAATCTAAATTCATGTCGATGTTGAGAAGCTTGGGGGCTGTGAGAAAGGCCATTTCGGGTGCTGCACACGTTTTATTTTAATTCCGAAAAAATATATACCGACAAATGAAAACTTACGGTAGCCGGCAATTATTCGAGGAATTCCGATTTAGTTTCATTCTTACAGATAGCGTGAAAATGAAGATTCATTCTCCACTATTTCACTCACCAAATAAGAGACGACATCCGAGATTGTCTTGGATCATTCCTAAGTTCCGCATATTTTTCAAAAAATGTATTTGAGTTGAAAGTTATTTTTATTCCATCGACTTGATCCGCTTTTTCGCTTCGATTCGTCCGCCTCGGGCATCTATCAAGAATAAGTCTCGTAAAACCTGTCGAATTTGTGACGTTCCATCAGTAAAAATAAACAATTCTTGATAAAAAAAAAGAAACCCTTTTAACGTATACTGCATTGAAAAAACACTGTTCACTTTTATAAGCGTTCACCTTCGCCTCAACACTTGGGAAAAGTGGTTGTTCAATGCTAAACTCGCGGAACGACCGGCTTGGAAATGAGATAACATACCACACAAGCACAAGATAAGATAAAATGGGTGTAGCATTCAGAAAAATATATACGTGACACACGACCGAGGTGCAGAGATGATCCAACATGCGGATTTTTTGCTGATTGATTCTTTTATGTGCAACGAAAACTGCATGTACATTGATTTCAAGAATATGCTGTAGTACGGAAAACACGAATCCAATTATCTCTTTTGATAAAATATGATTGGCAATAATATATGATGCTAATCCTCCAGCAGACATTTTAGTTCTCTGCATGTTTTCGATGCCAGATAAAATGATGAGTTTTTTTTTTTAAACGAAAAAGCAAAGCCATTGATTCAGGTTTTGAAAATTTATTGAGAGTATGCATTCATTTATTCAACATATTTGACTTAAAATCCGCTTAATACGAGGGATTAACTCGCTTGGTTTATCATCCTACGATGTATTTTCATGCATTTGAATCGTTAAATGATTTGTGCGTTTTAGAGGTACGAAAATCTATGTTTTTGAGGCAATATTGATAACATGAGCGCGGAGAGAAACTTTTTCGATTTTTTCATCACATTTTAATTTTTTTCTGTTAGCAAGAAATGATGAGTAATTATTAATTGCGCAATTATACTTCTTTTAAAATGAAAATGACTGCTTATACGTGATGAATCGGGGACAACGATCATCAAATTTTATAGATCTAATGATGAGAGGATTATAAAATAAATTATCTATAAACAAATACTGTACATTGTACAGAGAATACGTCCATACACGAGGACTCCCTTCACGAAGGACTGTCCACGAGAATTTTCTCTGTAATAATGCATTTTTTGTCGGGAATACCGTATTGAATCTCTACAACCAAATTTTTCTTCCAGTCGTTTTATTTATTCAGTTATGAAAACGAGTTTTATGAAAATACAAGAACTACATTTCATAACTTATCCAGATCTCATTCTTCCAAGGATCTATGATCGTTTGATGCTCATAAGTTAGTCTGCTTCTTAGGTATCTGATTTTTAGTTTTTTTTTATGACCTGAATACAATGTACGGTGTTTAGCCATATTTTTGTCGCCTCCATGAGCATATTTTAGATGCATCCATTATTTCTGCGATTGCGTTCCTGATGGAGGCAGTTATTGCATGCATAAAGCCGCAACACTGTCCAGGGCTGAGCACACGGGCCTGGCGCACGTGCCATGCGCCAAAAGGAGTCGGCGCAGGAAAACCCGAGTGCGGGACCCTTTTGACTCCAGGGAGGGAGTCCTGCTCTGTTTCCCTGCAAGGGACTGCAGTTCGGTACAGTATATGCGTGTATCCGCGTGTGTGTGTATGCAATCACAGTGTAGAGTACAGTACGTCTACTCGCCGTGTTTGTGCGGCACATTTCGTTGCCGCTTCTGCGCCCTTCCTTCGCTGCCTCTGCTGTTTCCACATGCAGGAGTCGGGTTTTCTGTTTCCATCTCTCTCCCTTTCTGACGAGGTCTCAGAGATGGCAACAATGACGATGAGTCCCGCGCGCTTCTCATCGTGAGTTTCGGTCAGCCTGATGGTTTTGACGGGGATGGCGGTGCAATTGATTGCTGTGTCGAGCGATGCGCGTCTCGGCGCAGTTTGCATGTGTACGTCTCACTCTCTCTGTTTGCTCTGTGTGCAGTATGTGGTTATGGCCATGCTTGGCAATCTTCAGTGTAAAGGAGAGGCTCTTGCCAACTATGATAATGCTGTGATAACGCCAGTGCTACGTTATTGTGGATCGCTGATTCTTCTTAAAAAAAAAAGATTATCACCTTGTTTGTTGATGATAGAACGATTGTCCATTGTAGTCACTTATCTTCAGCAAACTTGAATTCAAATGTGAAACTTTTTTTGTGGTTCGTAAATCGCGGATGTTATTCATACGGCCACACCTTGAAAATACTGTATGAAGGCCATGATTCATCTGTTCAGCACGGAATTCAACGTTCGTTTTATACTGACTCTAGTGACTCACTCAATTTGAAATGCGCAAAGCTAATATTGACGTGCCTGACCAACCTTTGTTTGCAGGTGGTTATTCTGAAGCTTCGGAATTTTATCTTCGGAACAGAAGGAGAAATAAGCCTACGTATCAATAGTTGGAAATATTCGCATGCAGGATTTCGCCTCAACCGATTTATCGCGGATGAGAAGAAAAAAGGCGAACTACCGTACCGCGCAAAAAAGAGACACATATGAGTAAAAAGGAGGGACAGATAGTCACAGAAAAAAAAAGAGGGTTTTACTGAGGTACAGTACAGTACTTTAATCCTGTGTGAGTGTGTGTGCTGGTGATGAGGACAAGCAGTGTAGTGGATGAGGAACAAGAAGCGCGGCCGCGAATGACGCATGCCCGTTACGGCAAGCGCGCTTTTCTTCCTTATTGTTGCGTGCATGTCAGTGCAATACCCATGCATGCAGAGACGCATCCGTTTCGCTTCTAACCCCGAGTTTGCCACGCGATCGAGCCACACACACATGATGTACAATACTTATTGTACACTGAACTGCAGAATCAGAAAATACCATGTGCAGGACGTGTATAGTACCGCACACCGCACCTACTCCAGAGTAGTGGGTACACGCAATCGTGGCAATGAATGAGTGGCTCGCACCAATGAACGTTCCAAAAGAAAATATGTGCCTGTCTTTTCTGAAAAGTCACTCGTTTAGTCGTCTGAGACCATTTTTCAGAAGAGCCGGCAGCATGCAGGTAAATCATCAATAAGATCACTTCGAATGTTTAAAATGTGTTTCCAAGGCTGGGCAAACAAACAGCATTTTGAGAACCAGAGGATAACAATTAGCCTATGTTAAATGTGAAGAATCGTTGATTCCTTGAAAATTATTTGCTCAATTAAACGTGATACAGTACTGTACTCTATTTGCGCACGAATTAGCTCTGGCCGCTACAATATTTCGTTGGTAAACGGGAGCGAAGCATCCGAATAAGAGCCACTTCACAAAATCCGAATAATCTGCGTTCGGCGGTTGCTCTGTTTTCGTTTCAGTATAGTCAGTGGGACAAGCCTTTTCTTTTCATTTGCAGTAGTTTTCAGGTGGCCTTCATGTACACGCATCTTGCGAGTTTTTTTTTCTCCTCTCCATCCCAAATGGCGGTGTAATCAGGGAGAGATGTGCTGGTGACGAAGGGAGGCATGCGGGTCCCGGGCGCGGAGAGAGGTTCCGGGATTTCGCGTCTGCGCCCTTCGCAAGAAGCGTCCGTCTGGTCAAGACCCGCCGCGTATACGCAGATGCTTTCCTGCGTCATGTGCTGTGAATTCTGGCGCCAGTCTTACCCATCTTGTGGAGAAGCCAACGACTGTGTTCTTTGGAAGAGTGTTGAGATTAATTTCTTGCAGAGGCTGAAGCGCCCCGGTTTGTGTTAGAATGCCAGGTTGAACTACTGTACATTGACAACTTGCTTCATTATATCCACACTAGTGTAGACGTCACTGTGGAAGTTGTGTGAATCCTTGAACTTATTCCTCAGCCAGCAGAAGCTGATGCAACAGCGTTTGCCCTGCGTGAGTCATTTATTTACCGTGGGTGATGCATGGTGATATAAGTGTTTCTAAATTTCTAATGATGGGTTTGTGCACTTTGAAATTTGCCATGAGCATTAATTGGATGGTTTATACTCTGCCACATTCCCCACGGAATACGGTAGTGTAGTTTTCATTCAATTAATCTGCAATCAGAGTTCACTTCGGAAATCAGCAGTTGATTGCCCATGGCGGGAATCACTTGCTGAATTCTGATTTACGTATTTCTTATTTGGATCATGATTGAAACAGTTTCTAAACGCTGTACATGCTTAAGCTTATTTTGAGAAATGTATACAGTACTGTATATATTTTTTTAGATATCAGTGTTTCTAAATTTTGTTAAAGCCGTTTTGTTTTTAGAAAATTTTGAGTGCATGAAATTTGGTTATACTGCATATATATAATGCGAAATAAGTAATGCTGGGAATTGGTGGATTTGGAAAGTTTTCTTTTAAAATAGCCACTCACTGAGTGAGTGAAATTCTTGGCACATTAGGTAGTTTAGAACAATTCAAGCTCAATTTTTCTTGAAAAAGAAAGCCGGAAAATAAATCCGATATAGCATATATGTCGTATGGCGATGTTAACTTCAAGTTTTGTCAAAACAGACTTTCCACAGAGAAAGCCATGCAGATTAAAATATCCACTCCAGACCTTTTTCTGCTTGTACAGTGTGTTTGATCGAACCGTCCAAATACTGTTTGAAAAAAACTGAAAAAAATATTTTTGAAAATATGAAAAATACTACTCACATTCGTCCGCTCAAATTCTTGCTGGAATAATAAGTAGTGAACCTTGAATAGATAGAATAAGATCTATAATCTTGCCAGGACTTTCTCCTGTGTTTAAATCACTAGTTCTGGGATGTTGGAAAATGAAGAAATTCTGTTCTTCTCTTCCCGTGGTATGTATTACTCACAGTGAAGCGTCTACTGCAGTTGCAGGGAAGGGGGCATTCGAGGTGCAGTACAATAAATTACTGTACTTTCAATTTCCTCCCTGTGTGGTGATTTGGTGTGGTTTAAGAATGAAGAAAAGCAGAGGTATGGAATGAGAAGCTATGAATATACCTTCAGAAATCGCCGTGTAATCATGGTCCCAAAACAGTTTAGAAAAAAGAGAGAGAGTGAATGGATGAAAATTAGGAGCAGCTCAAAATAGTTTTTACATCGCTGCTCCCGCACGCATTTTCTCTCTCTTCCTGAACAGTATGCGTTCATCATGCCTGCGCTGTTGGAGGGAGGGAGGGGAGGTAGATTTTGGTGAGTTTTTAGCTCGGCAGATGTTCCCCGCTCGCCCACCTACCCTCCCTGTTGAATCCGCAAACCCGGGTCTCTGCGGAATGCCATGGTACCTGTCTTGCTGCGCGGGGACGACAGCGCAGGCGGGGTGCGGATCGATCCGCCGCACGGGGGGAACAGGAGAGATGCCTTGCTGAACTGTTGGGCCGAAGTGGGAGTTCCTTCTCCGTAGGTTCCGGCTTCTGTGCGGAAGATGTGATTACTATTTTGTTCTTCTCTGTGAGTTTAAACACGCGCACGCCAGTCTAGAAGAGGCTCTGATGATTTGGGACTTACGCAAATCCTGTGGTGAATTGAATTACACGTCAGATAGTGTGTGGATTCAGAGTTTTCTTCTGTGACTTATTTGACGATTTTTGTGTGAAGTTCAGGGACAACCTTCTTCACTGAGGTTGTTTTGTCTGTCTTTTGGCTGGGTTCCATTTCGGAAGGAGTGTTTCAGTGTCGGTCCCAGTTTTATGTCGCTTGCACCGTTGAGATATTGTTAATTAGAGAAATCCGTCATGCTCATGGTTATTTCCTAAGATACAGTACAGTATCAATGGGAATGACTTTTATTTGACCTGCAATAAGTTGCGTTTCAATCAGAGATGTCAAAGTTTACAAAAGAGTAATCCACATTTTGTAGGCGTATTTTGGTGTTCCCAAATCGTGTAAATAGGCAGTGTAGGCATTCATGATCAGCATAAATCGGTCATTGATTTCAAATGCCCTCTTGAAGTTGACGCGTGAAAGATTCACATCTACTCCTTGGCTTAAATGGCAAGATGATTGTAAAGGGATTACTTCAATTACGCGGAAATTTGTTTTTGCAAATACATCACACTAGCTGATCCTTGTTGAACATATGATGACCCCAGACCATATTTTACTTTCAAAATTTGTCATGCAGACATGAGTCTCATGACAACTCAACTGTACGGTCACTTGACTATGGCCGGAGAAAAATACTCTCAGTAGTCAGTACCCAGTACACCCAAGGTGGGCGAGCTGTTCCTCTGGTAGTCACACAACTGACCCCATTGAAGTTTTTCCTGCAAAACTTGGGGGAAAATTCGTTTGGTATCGAAATGCAGTATTCTAACCTTAAAGCGCCTCCAAAAATCGAACGTGGAACTAAAACTCATCCGGCACCTAATCGGTTCCTAATGAAATGTTAGCTCTTCGTTAATATGCCGTAGTATTATCTTTGGGTGACTGTTGATGGATGTGCGCATGAATCATGATGAAGCGCTTCTTGAGCAATTCTGATTAACCAAATGGGGGAATAATCATGCAGCAATGCTTATATGTTTTTGGCCTTCATAGTCCGTTTGCGTGATGCCATTAAGTTGATCATGTGCTTGTGAACGCGTTGTAAAACAGAGTTGAAATTTTTCTTAAATTACCTTTCCAAAAAAATACGCGTTGCGTTGCTGGGAGATTCCAGTGGCGCATGACAACAGAAATCAAATCCCTGCGGTTTTGGTTTTGCTCTACCTTTTTTTTTCGCGTCACTCTGTCCTCTTTCTCTCCGTACAGTTTCTCTCCTGTTCCTGGTTCACCGACGACGTCGATGACGAGAACGTGCGGATCAAAGAATCGCCGTCGTCGCCGACGTGTGTGTCCCTCCCACTCCCTTTCTGAGCTTGGGTGTTTCGTGACGATGTCGTCGCTCCCAGCAGTGTTCTGTGTCGGTGTATCTGCGCGCGCACTTACCGCTTCGTGTTTCTATTCGCACCCCGAAGACCACCACTATTTTTTTTCTCTGCCTAGTCTGTGTCTCTCTCTCTCCCTATCTGTATCTGGTGTACTCTTGGTAGCCCTGGACTGGTGCATGCCTGACGGTCAGCCGCGTTTCCGGATATGCATCAGTGGCTTGACAAGCGGTGCAGCCGGGGGCGTCTGCAAATTCTTGGGAGACTGAGCAGTGAATAGTGATGCTTCTGTTTCCTTCGGTGGGAAGCTGTGTGCAGGGAGGAGGAGAGAGAGTTGTGAACTGTGTGGTGCTGGTGGTACGCTGAACCGTTTTTAAAAGGCACCTCAGTTGACGTTTACATACGCATCCAGTGCGGGGCCTTCTGTGGTATGATGGTGTCGTGTGATCTCGTCTACAATACTGCAGTGACAGCAGTTTTGTTAACTGTGAGTGGAGGAGGATGTATAGTACAGTATGTCCTTTATATTTTCGTGACGAACTTCAACCATTTCTGAGGAAGTTTTCGTGTGCAGGTAGGTGAATTACATGAAGAAAACGTATGATTTTCTTTCAACAAATTTATGAATTTTCATTTTCGTCAGGTAGAAGAAAATCTCTTCGAAAATTGGAAAACGAACTTTTTTCTTTTTTTGGCATGTTAGTATTCTCAGGATTTTTTTACGAATCGCTCTCAATTATGGTCATTTCGTCATGAGAAATTTTTTCGTGCGAAAAATATGTTCCACAGTCCTTTGTTACATGAAGGTAGTTCCTCACAGTAAGGAAGGAAAACGACGTAGCAGGCAGCGACACCTGCATAATATAATACGATATGTAATTTGAGTGGGCTTCTCCGCTTTGCGATGAGCGGATTCTTGGGGAGAGAATACTGTGCGGAAGTGTGTCCGCGCCACCATTTCAATGTGTTCCTCCAACTTGAGTTGCTTAGAGTCTTCCATCATCTTCGCCTACGACTGTACTTCGCACGAAGACTATTTCTGTGGCCTGCATTGGGCTCGATCGGCTTGCGATAAATGCGAGCTCCTTTACTTCCGTCATTACCTGCAAATTATTAAAGCTTTAGTGCAGCTTCCGCGGTACACACCGCGAGCTCTACCTGCCATGCGCCAGAAGGAGTCGGCGCAGAAAACCACGAGTGCCCGGACCCGTTTGACTCCAGGGAGGGGCAGCTGCGCTGTTTCCCCGCGAGGGACTTCTGTACAGTAGGGCTTTCTATGTACAGTAAATGCGTGTGTGTGTGTGTTTCCATGTCTATGCCGTGTTGGTGGTGGCAAGCACATCGTTGCCGCTTCTGCGCCTTCTGCTGCTGTGGCTGTTCTACTGGGGTGGGATTCCGTGTCGGTCTGTCTGTCTCTCTCTGACTATGCCTTGGGTGGCACAAATGATCAGTCCGCTTCTCTCGTCGGAATCGGATTGGTCGCTCTGGTTCTTGCGTATCAGTACAATCCATGGTGTTGTGTTAGATAGTTTACATGCAGTACTTCGCAACATCCGGATAAAACCAAATCCCCAAGTATGAAGCACCCTAAATTGTTTAGTGATTAAAAAAGGCAAAGTTTTGAAATTTAAAAAGCATCAAAACCAAAATTTTGCTTTGAATTAAACTCAATTTGAAAGCACTTTCCATTGAAAATATTTCTTTGTTGAAAATAATGTAAAATTTCTATGAGGATCAAGTATTACGAAGACAGATACTGAAAAGAATCGAAAAATTGTATACCCGCTTACTATGCGCATCCTCTTTTTTTTCCTCCTCTATTTTGAAAAAAGGTGCTCCTGGTGCAGTATTCTAATAAAGACAAAACATTGGGATCTGATCTTTGCTGCTTGCTGCAAGTGTTGCAAGCTTAACCTTGACCGATTTATCCCGGAGAATAGACGTAGGACGAATTACCGGTACTGTATACCGCACGTCAGACAGAAGAGAGCAGGGAAAAGGAGGGACATGAAGGGTTGTGCAGTATTGTACTGTACTATATTCCATTCCTTGTGTGTGGCAATGAGAACAAACGGTATACAGTACAGTAGTCGGAGAGCGAGAGGAGAAGTGCGGCCACAAAATGACGCATGCCCGTAACGGCAAGCACGCTTTTCCTTCCTTTCTGTTGCGTGCATCCCAGTGTGAGACGCATCGGTTTTTGCCACGCGATTAAGTCTCACACTAACTTGTGGAAGCAGAAAAAAATACAGTCGAGGTCCAATAATTGGAGGTTCAGCCATGTGGACAATTTGACTGTCAGGCACTAAACTTAAAAAAAAAACACACGATACTCAAGATCTTGACAAGTTTTTCCCTTGATGAAGGAAAATATTCGTGATCTCTCTTGAACCAACTCCTCCTAAGCAGGTTATATTAATCAGGCTTTTTATTAAAAAACAAAAAAAAACGTTAAGCACTTCGGTATACATTGAGAACAATTTATTTGCTATTGGACGAACATTTATTTTGCTTGGAAATACTGTACCTTGAGTTGATCAGACAACCATTCCATGAATTGAAAGAATGTGAATGAATCGAATCCTTTCGCGGACGAGTTTTTTCTTATGCCCAATTTCGTTACGGGAAAAGCAGCACTTCGTTATTGACGTAGGTAAGGTTTCCCCAGTCAGCTTGAAAAGGTTTGTTTCTCCGCCTGATTTTCGGAGTTTCTTCTCTTATACACGTCTGTCATATTTTTCTAAAATCTAACTGCGAAATACTGTACTATGGTAATACGGTACAGTATTTGTAAAATGTAATGACAAATTGATAAGGGATAAGCTTCGAGGCGGAGAGGGATTTCGCGTCTGCGCCAGAAGCATCCGCCTGGTCAAGACCCGCCGCGTATACGCAGATGCTTTCCTGCGTCATGTGCTGTGAATTCTGGCGCCATTCTTAACTATTTTGCGGAGAAGCCAACAACTGTGTCAATTCTTCGGAAGAGTGTTCGGTTTTATTACTCGATGAGACAGTGTCGTGTCTATTAGATCCGAAAATGTGTGAAGCCCCATGGTTTGTGAGTTAGTGTTCCCCAACCCGTGTTTCGCCGGTCTGCGGGAAATTTTCTGCTGGGTAAGGTATCAACTAAAGTGGCAATGAAGTCATTAATTTTTTCTGAACTGTTGGATAGACAATGACAGTGGAAATTATCTGATGGAAAAATAAAGTTAGGTTTCCTCCTAATAACATTAGACAAATTTTCACCTGCTGCAATGAATTACTGTATTACAATTGTTTCATCATGAGAAACCTTTCGTCAAACCCACTTTTCTAATTTATTCAAGACAGTCTACAAAATGTTTTGTTTTTTATTGGTTCATGAATTTAAAAAAAAGCATAAACTTTTTAAATTCCTGCTGTGAAGTCTAGCAAAACTTTAGATTCTACAAAAATTTTATGAAACTTCTGGCATGGAAAGGAAGCCTAAAAGCAAAGAAAAAAACACGAATCTTGCTGTACTGAGCACAGATTAAAAAAAAACGCTGGGGGAAGATCACAAAACTGTTTTTTTTTTTCATTGTGAATAGATTGAATTTTGATTCCTAAAAACTTGAATTCAAATTACTCAATTAAATTAAAATGTTATCGAAAATTTTGAAAATAATTTTTTTAATTTTTTAGAAATTTCACTGGTCTATATCGTGAGACATCGTCATCATGTCCTGGTAGATTTTTTCAGAGATTTTAGTGTCCTTATTTCACATTGCCTGTGTTTTCAAAGATGAAGGGACCTCGTACGTGCTGCCCTGTACTTATTTTTTTTGTTAAATAGCCTTAATGCACATAGCCATTTTTCCACAATCATGGACATTGGGGTTCAATGGCTACTGTAGTTTTAGCCCGAAGACGAAGTTATATATATTTTGTTCGCGATCCTCAATGACTGCCTTGATAAAAAGAAAAGCAATCCTGTTCCTGTGAGTACTATGTACGTGGCGCACGTGCCATACAAAAAAGGAGCCGGCGCAGGAAAAACCCAATACCGTACCGGACTCCTGCTTCGTAGGATTGATCCGCACCCCCACATGCGCTGTCCTCTCTCCAACGTAAGACAGGTACCATGACATCATAGAAAGAGAGAGACAGAGACATGAACTAGCCGACAGACGAACAAGGGAGGGTAGGTGGGCGAGGGAAGCATCTGCCGAGCTGGGAGCTCTCACTGCTTGTGGTGATGCTAGGCCGTACAGTACCTCCTGTCCCTTCATTTTAGAACGGCGCACGCAGGATGAATGCGTACGACGCCGAGAGAGGGAATAGTGTGTGCGAGCAGGGAGATATGGAAAAAACTATTTTGAGCTGTGTTTTTTTTTTTTTTTGTGTGACTCTTTCCTGTTACACTTCTGTCGTTGTTTCGTTTGACTGTTTCATGTCCCTGAATCACTGGGGGTCTCTGCTGAAGGTAGAGCTTTTTTTTTGTGGGGTTCACCACTGTGATCGGTATTCTGGTTAGGATCCATTCATATAATGTTAGAATGAAAGAATTTCGGGCATTGACTGGAATTTTGCATTTTGTATGCTCTGATTTGAATGGTGAAGAACTTGTTTCTGCTGCCTCGTCTGACAAAATAGGAGAACTTATGAGAGCTTGAATAGTGAGGGGAAACTAAGAAGTTTATAGTTTAAGAAATGAAGATGATGGCAAAATGTCACCAAATGCATGCTCAGACATTGACTTCATTTAATTTTTTCTAGCTCTCCGTCGTTCGCAACTCAACGTTCTCTCGTCAGCAAAATTTTGAAAGAGTGGTCAACTTGTGTGAAACCTTTTTTCCGAAATCAGACGAATCTGCGAGTTATTATTGCTAGGTTTGAAGGGTGAGCTCGAGCAATTCAAATTAACGTGCTCTGAGTGATGCATATTTTCTTCAATTTCTATACTGTGGAAAGATTTTGGGTTGGAATTCTGAGAGAATTCACGACTATCAGCTTAATTTTTCGCACTGGACGATGAGACGCGTCGCAAGACTCATATCTTGCAGTTATGTTTTATAATTCGCAATTCTCTTCGATTATTCATTCAGTGTGAATCATAGCGTGTGCAATTCGGCGAGAACTGAAGTTTCGGTTAAAATTTTGCGCGCCGGCGAGAGCGCGCGCGAAAAAAATAAAAAATAGGCGCGTCGCATGATCAACCTTGGAGTCCCCGCTGGTGCTTCGCCTGTAGTAATGGCGAATAGTTCCCAGGCATCGAATGGAACCCATTTGTTCAAGTTGAATTGGATGCAGTGGGCCGAGCTCGGGGATCGGTGGGACATTTTCGACTCCAGGATGTCATACTGCGACGTGTCCCTAGTGTGTGGGGACGGGTTCCTGCTCGCACATTCCTGCATGCTGTCGCTGGACTCGTTCTTCATCAAGGTAATAATGGTTTAATTCCTCGTCATCAATCATGTAAATTCATTTTTTGCTGGTTCCATCGTTTTTGCGCAGCATATTTACATAATTTAAGATGAAAACGAAATACTGCAGTGTTCGTTTGTTTCTGTGTGCTGGAATGAATTTTGTTCCGTGTTCCGACAGAATTTGCTGAAAGAAGTGACACCTGGTGCGTTGGGAGGAAATGCCGGAGTCGTCATTCATTTACCTGATTGGCCGAAAAGCGTTGTTAGGCAACTTTTGAGCATCTTATACAATGGCTGTGCTTACTTAGGCAGTGCTACGGAATCTGCGGAGGTCTCTAAGCTTGGAAGGGCTCTCGGCTACAACGTGCACAAGTAAGAATACTGCCGGTGGCTGGAATACAAAATTTACATGCAGTAGTTCTATTCGTGGTAATTGAACCTCGATTGCTCGAACTTCCGTAAGTCAATACTCTTCTATGTCGCACGCAGTATTTGTGAAGTCCCTGTCTGAATTCCCTTCGAAGCAATGCATTAAAAACCTCACTAACTCAAAGGTTTCATCTCAAAGCTCCATAGCTCGAAATTTGCTGCACCCATTCTGACCATCATTTTAATGACACAGCAAAGAGAAAATCTAATAGATTTATGTTGGAAGGAAGTGTAAGAGTAATTGGCAGGTAAATCCTTGCCTCCAATTTTAGCATCCTGTCAACTCATTGAGGAAGCAATCGAAGGCATAGAATATCATCTGTAACAATGTCCTGTGAATTTTCCTTTCTTTCCCGCGTCAAAAATTGCTCGTTTCCTTAACTCGAATTTTTCTGGTCCCTTGTAGTTCGCGTTTGTGAGGTTCGACTATAATTGTTGGGCAGCTTCAGGTAAACTTAGGAATCAAATTTGTTTTAATGTTGATTGAAGTTCCCGATTTTTTATGCTGTTATATTCTTGTGACAATACGGCGTGTGCGGAATTGTGTCAATACCGTGTATCAGAAAGTTTCACAGAATTTTTTCTATAGTGAACACTCAGAAAAATCGACACCCGATAGCAATTCTAAGATTCGATGCATAGATGATCCCCAATGTACAGTATATTATACATTTTATGTTTTTTACCGGAAAATTTCAAGAATATCAGCTTTCGCGCCATTCTTTACGAGGAATTTCCGTCTTTCTCTCGGAAATAATTTGCGAGCACTACTATATTTTTTTTCTTGTTGATATCGGAAGACATTTTAATAAAACTTGACGCAAGAATAAGTTCCTAGGAAGTGTCAGTTTTATTTCATCCAGCTGCAATGACGATTCGTGGGTCGTCATTCTGAGAAACCCCTTTCTTATTTCGGTTGGCTTGATCATGGGATTTCTCTTTCCAAAAGGTGGCAACTACTGCCCAATACTGTGACAGATCACACGGGATCCTCTTCCCCGATCCCTTCTCCGATCAAGAACTTGGCTGCATCAGGCACCACCATCAGTGTCCTGAAGCGCCCTCCTCCACCCGGTTTGCACCACGTCAGCACATTTCAAGGCTCCAAGCTCACCAAATACTTCACCGACGAAATGAGCCGCAACAGCAGCAAGCAGCAACTGATGAATAGGCCCAACGGCGGGGAAACACTGGCGGAAACGAGTTCCGTCACGATCTCGAGGATCCCTTGTGCTGGTCAGGCGGGGCCACCTAAACTGGTACCCAAGCCGAATTTAATTGCGAGTTCTGCGAGTGCGGGTTGTCAGACTGTCAGTTTGCCACCGAAGGATCCCCTTGCAGTCAGTCCTGGCGCATCGCACCCGGCTGTGCCAATGATCAGGGTGAAACCGAATCTCAAAATGGTGCCCGGCTTGGCGAATCGGCTGGACATTGAATCAACAGTGAGTCAACATCAATCTTCATTAAACATCAGTCCCTCTTTCGTAAATTTTTTTAGTGTACGAACATGCAGAAAAAAGAGTTTTTGAGTTAATTAAATTCCAGTTGTTGTTTTAAAGTCAAATCTCTGCAAGTCGAACTTCTAGGAACTAGCAAAACATTTCGGACATCAATGTTGAGATTTTGTGATTTTCAGATACAATATAAAAAATTTTATACAGTCGAACTTCAAGGAACCTGAGAAAAAATCGACTTGGAGAGATTTTGAGTTCCGGGAACAAGCATTTTTGATTGGGAGAAAGAAAGGAAAATTACTGGAATTGTAATAGATGATTTTCTAAATCTCAAATTGCTTCTCAAATGAGTCGATAACGGCGACAAATGAGTCTCAAATGAAAGCATGCTTAACTCGGAGGTCAAGATTCATTTGACCAATTAGTATTTTACTTCCTTTCGAAATGCATCAAGTTTTATTTCTAGTTCATGTGTCGATAAAAAAATAGCGGAAAGGCCTCAAAAATTTGGATCATAGAGGTTTGAGGGGGAAAGCTTTTGAGTTAGGGAAGTTTTTAAATTTGCCGTGCTGTTTTGAAGGGAATTCAGTCATGGACTTGAAAAAAATTTGACATCTGGAGGCTCTAGTTAATCGATTTTCAAAAGAATGTACAGTATATATTTTTGGACCCTCATGTTTAGCCTTCAAATTGCCTAGATGAACTCTAGAAATGCCCTAAATGAGGGGACTTCTATGTCTCCCTACCTTGCACCGCATCACATAGGTGCAACTTATTATTGTAGAATGATGAATTTTTTTGAATGCCTCATTGTGTTGAAAATTCGCCATCGTTCATGGTCAACTAACTGAGTTTATTTCATCAGGTAACTTTATCAGGATCGCCACCTCCGGGTCTGTGCAAAATCTCAAATACCTCAACGTCGACCAGCGGCGTGACCGCGAATTCCCGTCCATTGCAAGAAATTCTGAGCTCTTGCGGACGGGTTCTCTCAGTGCGCAACACCAATAACAGCAGTGCTGGTCATCAGCCGTCTATCTCTGGTCAACAGCAGAACCCCACAAGGATCCTGCTTCCTTCCGTGGTGAACAAATCAACCATGATCTCGGATCAACCCCGCACCATCACCCCGAAACCCGTGACGATAACTAGGTCTTTGTTGTCGTCCCCGCCGAGGCTGACGGTGTCGCCGTTATCGATTCAGCCGTCGAAACCGACGAAGCCCACTGCAGAGGACGACGACGAGCCGCTGTCGATCGACTCCATGTTGGATTGTATGATCAAGGAAGAGACGCTGGACGATGAAGAGGATCTCATTGATGACGACGAGGATGACAATAACGCGGTGGACAATAATGTGGTGCCTGTGAAAAGGGCGGCTGTGCCGCCAGTGCAACCAGCTGACGAACCCCCGGCGCTCATCGTGCATCCGAACTCGTCACAGACCGGATCGAAAGTGGGTTCCGTATTTAACCGGACTTGATGATGATGAAATAAGCTGCATTTTAGCGGAAAAATAAAACGGATACGCTACAAATCTATGTACAATATAAATATGTATGAATGAGTAGAAGCAGGAATTGAGTTTCGCTGGCGAATTTTTTCGCAGCCGGTTATTCTCGAAGTACGATTAAGGACACCTTGCCTTAGAATAACAGCTGGTTTCCGACTGAAAACGGCTAGGATTTTATTTCTGGTTTAATTTTGAATCCTACACAAAGAAAGCTCCGTTATTTCCTGTTTTTCTCATCTCACGAAATTATCCTAACTGCTGTATGTTGAAGTTCTGAAAATCTGCTCAGCTTAGCAGACACACAGACAGTCGAACCTCTTCAAGTCAAACTTCAAAAAGGGGCGAGAAAAAATCTGAATCAAGGACAAAAGCATTTTTGTTGGGGATAAAGAATTAAAGGAAATTTTAATTGGTGATATTCTTGGCCTTAGATTACTTCTTGAATATTAGTTAAAGGATGCTGAACTTGGAGGCGAGGGTTTCTTTCCCCAAATATTCTTATACTGTATATCCACCCTTGTATGTGTCTCAAATTACATTTATATTTATTTTTTCTCTTTCTGGAGTAAATAAAATAAGAGCCGCAAAGCCTCCAGAAAATTCGACTTGAATTGCTTCTTGAATAGGGAGGTTTTTATGCGTTATATCTAAGGGCATTAAACTTGGACGTGGAAACATTCAACGTATAGGTTATGAGGCATTCCGATTCGGGAGCATCAAGTTATGAAGGTTCAACTGTGCATTCTGCGTTTGTTACTTCAGTGCATCCATCTACAGTATTACCTTTTTTTCAAAAATTTCAATTTCTCATAAGCGTAAATATTTTATTTTTCTAGGTGGCCTGGAATCATCCCGATCCAGGAGGCTGGAAGGGTAAAGACGTGAATTCCACGAAAAATAGTCCCAAGGAATCCACGCCGGTGTCGAACGATGGGAATAAGGAGACCAAAGTTGTGAGGAAACGTGGACCTAAACGGAGACGCCTTTCCCGAAAACGCCGGCCGATTCGAATTAAGATCAAGACCCTGAAAGCAGCCGAGGCTGCTGAAGCTAATGGTAAGTTTTCCTTTGATTTCGAAAATTTCTTTTTAAAGAACTTATTCAGGCCCTGGTTTATAATTTATGATTTTTTGCATAGTGGTGATTTTGGATTTTATAGAATTCTTTACTTTTGTTCGTCACGATGGAGCAGCAAACCACTTTTATCAAATCAAATCGATGAATGATCATGTATTTGTTCGACGGAGAGCATAGACTTAACGTTTGAATTCGCTTCGCAAAAAGGAGGCGTCCAATCGAGTTGAAATTTCCATGTGACACGGTAAACGACTACCAGATCGACTCTCTCGTTCTCTGAAACAGTGTTCTCTGTACGACGATTTTATTTTTTAATTCGGCAAGGTTTTCTACCCACGTTATACGGGTTTTCTTCTGCAGAATCCTCTCTATAACTGTTCTTTATCTGTTACCTTGAATTTTGTTGTAGAGAGAGAGACTACCTACATACTGTAAAATGAAATTTAATTTCATCTGCCGATGACATCTACCCGTACTAAAGCAACTGTTGAATACAGTACAGTATTGCACTCGACTCTTTTCTGATAAGCCTGCTGTTCTGAATCCGAACAGGAGACGAGCCGAAACGTGTGGACGGTGAAGAGAAGAAGAAAGAGAATAACGAAGAAGAACAAGACAGTGATTCCGAGGAAGAGCAGAATGACGATTCGGACGAAGACTGGGAATTGAACACTGCCGGTGCGAAATTGAAGCGGAAAAAGTCCACTGAAAGAAGAAGTCCTCGCCTGTCGAAAGGCACCAAAGATACCGACAAGGACCTGGGCAAAGATGATCTACAGCTGGACGATGTAGAAGACACTAGTGACGAGGAATCCACGGGCAACGACGACGAGTGCAACGCAAATGTTGCCAAAATTGAGTTGGGGGCCTGCTACGAGTCTTTCAAAGATTTCCAGGCAAGACTTTTCCGTTACAGCATATTATATAGAAATTGCGTTTGCTGTTGAAATTTAATGACATTTTGATCAAAATTTAAGTGTTCGCGTAAATTTTATTTGGCACAATCTCGTAAATCTCTCTTTTCTTAAAGTGATCCCTTTTTTAAAATTTAGTCTCGGATTAAATGACGCGTTCTTTTTTATTCAATTTACGGTTGAACTTCGGTTGCTCGACTCTTTCCAAGTCAAATGCTTCACTATTTCAATTTTCGTCAAATCCCTGTCTGAATTTCAATTCATAAAAAACTTCCCTTCCCCCGCAAACCCTCATAACTTAAATTTTCCTGAGGCGTTTGGTTATCATTCTATTATCGCAGCAAAGTGAAACGCAATGAAGATATAACATGATGCATTTTGAAATGAAGGATTAATTGGGCAAATAAACCCTTGCCTCCAAGTTTTGCATCCTGTCGACTCATTCAATAAGCATTTTTAGGCCAAGAATATCACCAATTAAAATTTTCTGTGATTTTTCTCCATTTTTTCGTTTATCAGCGCTAGTTATCCCGAGGAATCCGTAATTTGACTCACTTTGTCATTTTCAATGTGACGAACCATAATTTATTTTTCCAGGTTGCGTTTCAGCGATACTGTGCTGAGAAGTTTGCGTGCATGAAGATGATTCGTCGGCATTTGCTGCAAGGCCATGGTGACAAATTCCCTGTGCATGAAATCACCTACTCTTGCGGGGCCATCAAACGCAAGCGCGGCGACACAAATCCGGCCCAGTCCTGTCCCGCCATGCTTCACTGTAAGTTCAATGCCACGTGGAAAAAGTATGTGATTGCCAAGCTGGAACAGAACCATTTGAACCACGTGGTGACCCGAGACGCCTACGACGTGTACATGAAGAAGAAAGAATTGACCTCGCACGAGAAAAAAGTGGCGCTTAGGCTCTTAAGCAACGGGAAAGACCCGGAAACTGTGTGCAAAATCATGAATCGAGTCACGGGAAAGACGATTTCAGTCGAGTATTTAACTACGTTGAATTTCTAGTCAGTTGGCGGCACGTTCGAACTAAGGTGTTTTTTTGTTTTCGTGGATTCAGGATTTTACTTTGGGTGTCTTCGAATGATGTGTGTACAAATGTTTTTACCGCAGCGTGGCCGTGTGATTCGTTTTTATGCTCCATATGTGAATCACCTGCTGTGTGGTGCGCCAATACTGGTGAAGCGATTGCTTTATGCGTGGTATGCAGGGTGACTCACGTGCTACTGGGTTCTACAAAACTAGTCCATGCAGTTCAACATCGATAACTCGAACCTCCCTGTTTAATATTTTTTTTAAAGTCCTTGTCTGAATTCCCTTTGAAATAATGCATTAAGAACCTCCCCAACACAAAGGCTTTTCCCCTGTGAAAACCTCCAAAAGTCGAATTTTCTGGAGGCTTTTTGATTATTATTTTATTGACACAGGAAAGAGAAAAATAATTAAAACACAAATTGATGCATTTTGAAAGGAAGTGAAAGGTTAAATGGGCATATAAACCCTCGACTCCAAATTCAGCATCCATCAACTCATTCAAGAAGCTTTTTAAGGCCCAGAATATGACCAATTACAATTTCCCATGTAATTTTTTCTTTCTTTCACCAACAAAAATGCTTGTTATCCTAACTCAAAAATTTTTTGCTGGCAATTCGAAGTTAGACTCGAAGGTGTTTGACTGTATTTCAAGAAATGACGAACAAATGAAATTTGCGTGTGTGAAAAATATCCCAGCAGTGATGAACTACAGTAGTGTTCAGCGCGTAAAGAGAAACATATTTAATTTCAAATACCGGTGCAATTAGTTTTTGTTGATAATGTACCGAAACAGAAAGAAGAAGCAATAGTATTTTAATTTTTCCTCAGGACGCCGGAATCGATCCCTTATGTTTCTCTCATTCTCAAAGATAACCCTTGTTATTGTCCTGATTCAGTAATTTTTCTCGAATATCTCAGGCACCAATTAAACCATAGACCTGTAGTCCTAATGTAAGGCCGGACGAATTTCCTTGCTGATCATACGCCGAACACCTGTGATTGTTCTGATGGTGCCAGAGTATTTCCCACTATTTTATTTGAAGAATTTTATGGCTGAAGAATGGGTTCTTGAAAGAACTTTTGTGAGCCTTGAAGTAGCGCGTGTCACAGCCTGTATATTAGATTTGAGGAACGATGTATCTTTTTTCGCGTTTAGACGTTGACGTAAATCTTCTGTATGCATCCTTAAACAGATATGAAACATGGAGAAAACTCTATTAGGTTAACAATAAAAAAAGTCCGTTTTGATCCAAGCAATTGAAGAGACTTCTATATTTTAAAGGCGTGATTTTAAATACGTGCAGTATCTTCTGTATTTTGAAGCTCTATTTCATCCACACACACAAAAATGATTCACACAGCTGAGAAGTACAAAATATTTACATTTCGTTGATTTTCGGATTTTTCATTCCCCTATTGATTGCGATATGCTGTAATTTTCCTATTCACTCTGTGCTGAAATTTGAATTACATATGACGAATTGCTTTCTCTTCATCTTGAACCTTCAACGTTTAAGCTATTGTCTTTCTACCGTATCGTCGTCAGTATACACTTGTTTTTTTTTTTAACTTCGTTGTGGTAATTCGCCAGATCTCGTCACCATTTTTTGGGAAATTTTCATGTGAAGCCTTGGAGAGGGAACTTCGAAATTTCGTCACTCGTGTCTGTGCAATTTATGGAAATGCCGCTAGTTCATTTTGTGTTCGTATACTGCATTGATGGAAAGAAAAGAATTAGTCCTCGCCGCTGGTGTTCGTAAATGATGAGCTAAT
Organism: Notodromas monacha; assembly: GCA_905338405.1. Lineage (NCBI taxonomy): Eukaryota > Metazoa > Arthropoda > Ostracoda > Podocopida > Cyprididae > Notodromas > Notodromas monacha. Next base: position 31,263 of record CAJPEX010001696.1, read on the forward strand.
GGAAAAGAACGGAATTCTTGTGTTCGGATGGAAGAAGAGACGTTTTTTTAAGATCGAATTTTCTGCCATTTTTTGAATTTCGTCTCCCATTTGTTCTGTTGCTTCTGCTGTTCGCAATTGTGTCCGAAATCTTCCGGTTTTTTTTAGGCACAGCTGTCGCATTCTTTTGACCACAGAAAAAAATTGGCGAAACCACGTGTTTGCCGGGGTGGAATAAATTATGTGAAATCTACGAAATGTTCATCCAGTCTTTTGATCAGCTGTACAGCACTGTATATAAGTGACCGGTATAGTATGTTTGCTTGTTATAGTCCTGACTCCTGAGTAAACAAAGTACTGTACAGTACATCAGTACATGACTTAGGAGGATGATTAGCGGTCAGCATATCAATGATGATGCATCAACAACAGTTACTTCTTTTATAACAGACTGTGTGACAATTAAGCTATTGAAACTAGTGTATTCTAAAATTTGCTCTAGAAAATGGACTGCTGGTACTGTTAGCTTTTCATATAGGTAAACACATACAGAAGTTCTGTATGGCGTCCTTTCACTGCTGTTCAGTTTAGGTCCTTATGCTGATTATTGTTTTGAAGCATTTCTACTGTATTTAATGTGCATCAGAACAGGGAATGAACTAAGGAATGGAATGTTTTATTTGTTCGAGTGAGTCAATGTTTCGAATCTGTTATTCATTGAATGTAAAGCACTGCATGATACGGCGGTTGAAGCTGCTTTCCATATAGCGCACCACAATACGATGCATGTAATTCTGCATGTGCAGTATTGTATGCGGAAAGTGAAAATAGAGTACAGAATATTGTATTTGTATGTTCAACAGTTATGCACGATATATGACGTCATTAAATAGACAGTTAGGTTTGCAATACTGTAATATATTATGGTGGTCTGTCTATAAATCTGGAACTCTTCAAACATGTCCTATGTTCAATTCTATATTGCTTTGTTCAGGTATTTTGCAGATAGGAGACCTCCGTCTCATTCTATTGGATCAATCTCACCACTACCACCAATAACATAACACCAATAACATATGTGAAAAATCATCTGGAACACATGTATAGATTTAGAGCTCTGATGTAAGAAGCAGCATCCCGAGGATCAAGCTTGCACAAATAATGGCGCTTGTAATTTTCCTGGAGTACAGTACTGTACCACGGATGTCTGGGTCTTGCTTGAGGGGAGGGCACACTTTGCAGCCTGGCTTTAAGTCCGTGCACTTAAATGCTCCTCTGCTATGGGCTATTTTCTTCAACTCCCTCTTCCAAGGCCATTATTGAGTGGCTTCACAAATGCCGAATGTTATTAAGAACGAATCATGTTGAAATTGGTATTCGAAGAATACGAAGATAATATATTAATTGATTGAAACCTGACATAAAATAACCTGACCCAATTCATTTAATCTTTTCATAAAATGCGCCTTGTTATTTCGCGCTAGAAGGCCCATGAAGTCTTTCTTGGAATATATATAGAGTACAGTGTATACAGTTCATATACCCATACTGTATACTGTATATAATCCTAAATCATACAGTTGAAGCCACTCACTAAAAGGTGCTGGTGGATCTGAGAGAAAGTGGCACTGGCAAGCGTGGCGTGGAAGAAAAACACGTGAGTTCAGTGGCACTTGGTCGGAGAGACGAAGCTGTGTGGGAAAGCGGTGTCCCCCGCGCGAAAATCTAATTGTAGCAGTGAAGTGTGTCTGAGTGTATTGAATTTACGCTACGTGGTACTATTGAAGTACAAAAACTTAGTTGAGTATTCATCATGGACCTGTTCGACGAAGATTATGTGCCTGAGGAGGACAGCCTGTGAGTTGAGTTTTAAGTAGTGAAGCTTGTTCCCACTCCTTCGTAAACTCAGGCGTTTTTGTTCGATCAGTTCATCGTATTTTTTTACGTTTTGAATTTGTTTCCAGATTCATTTTAAGTTGAACAAATTATTAGTGCGTTGTGGACGCGATAGATCTATGTTTGGTGTCACGCCTTCTTTAGCAACATCCACCATGACTGGCCTGTTCGACGACCTTATTTTGGGTCAGCCATATCTACTGGAAGATCGCATGTATGTTGTTGAAAATTCTGCTTGAGCTGTAGCTTGTGCGCGTTGCTTATCGTGCTTCTTGTCTTTTTTCAATTGTTCTGTGTATCAAGAATGTTCGTTGAGTTTTTTCCGTGTGCATTGCTTGCTCAACGTCATGTATGTCTTGTGGAGGGATTTGGAAGAATTACCCGATGACTCAATCGACGGAGGAACGCCGAAAATGAAGTCTCGCTTTTTGTTGCATGATGACACATTGTAAGTCAGCTCTGTCGATTGCTTGTCGCCTACAAGTTGCTGATAATTTCTCGGTCAAACGCGTAATTGCCTATGTGGTTTCTTAGGGGAATGAAAATTACGACTGGCAGCGTAACATTAGCGAAAGGGGAAGACAACCTGATCGGCATCAGCATCGGAGGAGGAGCACCGTATTGCCCTTGCTTGTATGTCGTGCAAGTAGGTGTTATCGTCGATTTATCAAATTTATTTTGGTGGATGAACATGACGTTTTTTCATCAATTGCAGATATTCGATAATAGCCCTGCATCCCGAGATGGCACGTTGGAAGCAGGGGATGAAATTATCGGGGTAGGAAATCACTGCGTGAAAGGCAAAACCAAAGGCGAGGTTGCTAAATTGATTCAGGGTCAGAAGGTATTTCACGTCGTGTTACATAATTCGAAACGTGACATTTATTTTCAGTATATTTTTCGTTGTAGGATCAAGTCATGATAAAATATAACAAGTTGCATGCAGATCCGAAGCAAGGGAAGTCCTTGGATATCGGTAAAACTTTGAAGGAAATTACGTTGTAGAAGGCCCTGCTCAGTCGTCATTCTTTATTTAAGTTCTGAAGAAAGCCAAGCACAAAATGGTGGAAAATATGAGCACGAGTGCTGCAGATGCCCTCGGACTTAGCAGAGCAATTCTCTGTAACGATTCTCTCATCAAGAAGCTGGACCATTTGTCGAAGATGGAAGATTTTTATCGTGGTCTGACAGCACTTTGTCAGAAGTTGATGAAAGCCATGTGTAACTTCGCCAGGGCACAGAGAAGTAAAATGCCCGAAATTTTGTTCCTGTACATTTACTTAATACGTTTATTTTCGGTTGTTGCAGGCTTCGGCGAGGCTTTCTCGAGTATTGGCGTCCGCGAACCTCAGCCAAGAGCTAGTGAAGTTTTCACCACGTTTGGAGAATATCACCGTTTGACGGAAAAAACTGCGTACTCCTTTCTACAGAGAGCTGGACCGGTGAGTGTAGTGTTTTCAAATTTTATTTTTGTAGTAACACGTTGTTCTGAAAAGGTTTGGGACCAGCTTGACACTTACCTGCGGAAAGCCATTCCAGACACGAAAATGACCATAAGGAAATACGCTGACGCGAAGTTTGAGTACCTTTCGTATTGCCTGAAAGTAAAGGAAATGGATGACGAAGAATACACTTTTGCATCTCTTAATGAACCTCTGTATAGAGTGGAAACCGGAAACTACGAATACAGGTAAGAAAGACGATTTATTTTCCTGCGATCTTGAAACTAAATAAAATAAATGGCTGTTGCAAGGCTTATTCTGAGATGTCGGCAAGAGGCCCGGAAGGCATTTGCTGCATTGCGTGGCGACGTTGTGGTGAAAATTGATCTTTTGGACCAAAAGCACGAGCAGCACATAACTACGCAGGTTTGTTGTCAAATTTTTTATTAAACGGATTTCTGGATCATAATTGCGAATTATTGATGTTCAGATGAAAGGACTTTTATCCGCTTTTTCGGAGTATCACCACGCATGTAAGGACGTTATGACTGGGCAAAAGTTGTTTCCTATCGAAATGGATTTATCTGCATCTGCTTTTCAGTACAAGAGAGAAGACTTTTCTGTAAGACTTAACATCAACTAATTTTGTTTTCTGCGTTTGACCTTACTCATTCTATTTTATTTTTTTCAAGTATACTGATGAGAAGGACGACGACGAAGCCCTGATTGATTGCGAGAAAGATGCTGCATCTGCATCCAAAACTGATGATTTAATTTCTGTTTCGCTGTGTCCGGAAATCGATCCTGTTGATGTTGGTGCGTCTGGCGACAAGTTATTGGGAGCCGATGGTCTTCTGGACTTTTGTGACCAGCAGTCGGAAGGCGCGAAGGTTGTGAACGACTTGTTGGGATTCTAGAAAATATTTCTTGGGTTTTTCTCAAGTTTTATTCTCTCTGAGGGCTTCAGTTCTGGGACAGTTTTTTTTCTTGGATTTTTTACTGTTATTTTTCCGTTGTGTGCTTCGTGTTTTTCTCCTGTGATTGACAATTGAGACATACCAAATTTATTCCTCCGCGAAGATACTGTTCGTTTTGTTCGATGGTACTTGTTTTGTGTTTTCCGCTTTGAAAGTATGATATGAATCTGGATCGTGTGGACCGTTGGAAAAATGTTTGATTGTTCTCAGTGCATTTGCTTGTTCCTCACTAAGTGCCCGAATTATTTCATAAATAAATAATTAATTTGAATATTAAAGTGTCGGCTTTCTCAAGATGTCGAGCATTCATCTTTTGCGAAATCAGTTATCAATTCTTTAAAATTTTTAGTCTATTCAATTTTTCGTTGCGCTTATTATCTGAGTAAAAGTTTCCTTCATGATGATGAAATGTCTGAAGGCATTTTATTTGAATCGGCAGTTATTCGGGCATTAAGTGGAGAAGATAAGAAAAAAAACCGAAATATGATTTTGAAGTTCCTTTCAAAGATGTGTATAATATTTTGTGCAGATGTTTCCAGATGTCACAACTTGTCTTCAACTGGACAAAATCGCGTTAGACAAGACGAGGATGGTCGCTAGTGATGACTTGGGAAGTAGTGCTGATTTCTTGGTGAACTACGTCGTCGGATACAGTTTGAAACGCGGCTTGGGCGTCGTTTTAGTGTCGTGGTCTGAGCCATTTGCGCATTACGCTGCTGTCGCTGCGCGATGCGGTGTGGACCTGTCGGGTCCTTTGTCTCGTGTCGAATTGGTGTTCTTCGACGCGCTTTGCTCTTTATCCTGCGTCAAGAACCACGACGAAGACGTTTGTGTTGACAGTAAGTAGAAGTTTCCATTCCGGCTGTCTTAACTTTTCAAATTTGTTTGAAATCATCACGCTTTCCTCAGTTTTTCTTGAAACTAATCTACGAAGACAATCGAATTCTTTTTAGAGATGTTGGCTTCGATTTTTTGTACAGGAATTTGGCTCTCTTTTCGCACGTCCACTTGCCCGAAATTGAAACGTTACAAATTTCCTATACACTGCATTAATTACATCGCCTAGACGCTCTTCAAAATTTAATTAGACTTCTATTGAACTGCTGTGAGTTGGTTACCTGAGCCACAGTAGCAAATACCAAATGGGAACTGGAGGATATAAACTTCAACGGCTTTGTTTTAAAGCAAGCAAAGTCATCTAAAAATTAATCGATTTGACCACAATTTTCTTGAAAAAATTGTTTAATTAAAATCTTTTTCTTTACTTTATCGATGTTGCACTCGAAAAATTATAAACAGTTGGCTCTACGAAAAATTCAAGGTGCTTAAAATTTTGTTGAGAGAATTTCGTTTTAGAGAACTCATTCAACATGTGGTGATTACCCTATGGTCCAAAAATAAATTCCTTATATTCTACAGAGGAAATCATTGTGTACAAGATCGTTGTAAAGAGAGTCCACCTGTATGGTCTTCTGATAATATGTAGGTTATCATGAAATAATTTTCTCCATCAAAAACCTTTTTTATTTCAGTGTTGCAAGAAATCGTGAAAGCAGTGGAGGAGGTAAAGGCAAAAGTGAACAATGGCGTTGTCCTTGTGTTGGACCATGCCTCGAACTTGCTCGACGTCGGCGTACAACCCAAAACTTTGACGAAGTTCCTGTTCTCATGCTTCGGCTTCGATTGCGGGCTTCTCGTTGTGCTGAGGTCTTCCAACTCTTTGGATGGACACAAGAAGGTTCTTGGGATTTTATCCCATGCTGCAGACATTGTGATAAGCGTGTCCGCTTTGAATAGTGGGATGAGTCGAGACGTTTCCGGGGAACTTGTGGTGCATTACGACTTGAATCCGAATAATTACGCCGAGTCGGGGGAAAAATTGCTAAAGCAGCTGAATGTGACTCGGGAACGGTTTTTGTATCGGTTGGAAAGTAGACAGGTTAAAATGTCGAAACCTGGCTTGAGCTTTTTGAGACGGTGATTTTGTGTATTGGAGATTTGTCGTGTGATTCATCTGGAAGATCCCATTACTGAAGTATGAAGTTCGAATCAAAACTCAAGTATGCTTCTGCGAAATTACGAGTTCTTTAGAAAAATAGTTTTTTTTTCTACAGCGATAGTTTTTTCTATCCAATTTTCAATGCATAAGCTACTTTTTCAACAGATCCCCTATTTTACCACGAGGGAATACGAGTCTTGATTTTTTATTTACGTTCAACTGCTTGTATTTTGCATTCGATTCGTCAAGAAAAAACCGCGATATGTCGTAATTATGAGCATTCAAAGAAAGTTCCTCGTCATTTTTGCTTCATTCGCTCTCGGGCCCGTGGTATTCTGCTCAACAATATGCCCGAATATGGATTTTGATTTTTTGCGCATCCGCGATCTGGCATTACATTTTGTTACTTTTCTGCCCATATCCATGATTGCAAATTTTGCTATTTTCTTCATTGATCTGAATTTTTCTTCGTTGACGTTCTCGAGTCCGTTGATTTTTTAGAACAATGGAACGCAAGTCAGCTCTTTTCGTATGCCTCGGTGAGTTTGGTTGTCGAGAGTCTTCGTGTGGGATTATTACAGTACAGTTTTTTTTTAAAGTGAACGCTTTTTTTTTACAGGTAATATCTGTCGGTCTCCGATTGCCGAAAGTGTGTTCAAAGATATTCTGGAGAAAAAGGGAGTTTTGAATGAGTGGAAAATCGACAGCGCTGCCACAGGACCGTGGCACATCGGCAAAAGATCCGATCGAAGGGCAATAAAGGTGCTGAGTGAAGCTGGTCTCGATGATACGCATCGTGCGAGACTGGTGAGTGGAAAATTGAATCTGAATTATTTTTTCTCGACGTGCATTTTTTTAGATTTTTATGGGCATAAAGAAGAACCACAGCTTCTTTATTTTGCGGTATGTGTAAAAGAACGTTCGCTTCGTTTTTGGTTGATTTTCCAGCTCAGGAAAGAAGATTTCGAGGATTTTTACTACATCTTCGGAATGGACGACAGCAATATGGACGACATTGCATCTGAGTGTCCGAAAAATTTCAAAGGCGTCATGAAACTCCTGGGAGAGTACGACCCCGAAGCGAAAAGAATCGTGCGAGATCCCTACTACGTAAGAACGCAAATCCGTCGTGTTAATGATCAATCATGACATTATTTTATTTTTCTGGAGGATTCCGGTGATGCTGGGTTTTATGAATGCTTGAAACACTGTCGACGAGCCTTGGAAGGCTTCGTGGAAAAAGAAGGAATCTGAGCTTTTCTTCATTTAGGAAACTTCCATTCACAATTGGATTCCGATTGCAGTGATCTGTTGATTTTTTCCCTCTTCCTTGAGTGCGACATAACAGAAAGCAGAATTGTTTTTATCGAATGCTGCGAAATCCTTCTTGGTGTTAGTGAATCATTCTGAAATGGTTTTCATTATTTTCGAAGGTGTACCGCGTATCCGAATTGGGAGCTTTTTTGTTTAGTTAATTTTAGTTTGTACCCCTGGTGATCGCGATGGGAATCAAAAACTTACTGGAGTTTCTTCAACCAGCCTGCACTCAAGATCACATCAAGTCGTTTGCGGGTCGTTCTGTTGCAGTGGACATGTATTGCTGGATTCACAAGGGCATCACTGCCTGTGCTGAAGACCTCATCCTGGGTCGTCCCACAGACATGTATGTTCGATACTGCGTCCGGTACTTGACGATGTTGAAGAATTTCGGCGTGGATCCCATAGCAGTTTTTGACGGCCGACACCTTCCTTCAAAGGCAGAAACGGAAAAGAAACGTCGCGGAGATCGGAATGAAGCGAGGAAGCGAGCAGCGGATTGCTTGCGAGCAGGAAACGCGGCCGATGCCCGGAAGTTTGCCCTGAGGGCCGCGGACGTCACGTCGGAAATGGCGCAGAAAGTTATAGACGCTGTTCGTGGCATGAAATTGCGTTACGTCGTTGCGCCGTACGAAGCAGATGCTCAACTCGCTTTTCTCATTTCCGCTGGGCTCGCGGATGTGGTTCTTACCGAAGACTCGGATCTCGTCGTTTTTGGGTGTGAAAGGGTGTTTTTCAAGTGCGACGCCGCGGGCATGGGCCTTCTGTACGAACGTTCCCGGCTTCCGGCGTGCTTCAAGCAACGTGCGAATAATTTCACGTTTGAGAAGTTTCGACGCATGTGCATTCTTTCTGGCTGTGACTATTTGGAATCCTTGCGTGGGATCGGGATCAAAAAGGCCTTCAATATTTTTTCTCGATCAATGGCTTCTTCTGACGTTTGGTCGCAAATGAAGCAAGTTTTGACGGTGGTCAAAATTTCCGTGCCTGATTTGCAGGTTCGTCTATGTCGTGTTTTTATTTTAGAATCGAATTTAGTGTGAAAAACAGTTTCGATAATTGCCTTAATTCTATATGCTGCTGCTAAAATCATTCCCGACGTTTTGAAAAAGTAAAAACTGTATACAGTGAATGCTATGAAAAAAGGAATTATGGAGAACGCATCGTTGACATAATCATTTTTCTGGTCCAATTTAATTTGCAGGTGGAACGACAGAAGTAAAAAAAATTCTTGAGTATGATAAGCATGCAGTGATGTACTGGAAATATCTCAGGACGGTTTTGATGGCTTTTTGTTGTTGTTTCCTATAGCAGTGATAAAGCAAATCCTGTTTTCGTGTATCCCGAATGTCAGAAAACTGATGACCGTGTCTATTTTACAGGATTATACCGAGAAATTCCAAGAAGCAGAGAACACATTCCTTTACCAGCTTGTGTTCGACCCGGAGACTCGAAAATTGCGTCCACTAATGGATTACCCTGATGGCAAATGCTACGTGGATTTTCCCTACGCTGGAGACTGGTTGGATGAGAAGAAAGCCCTTCAGACTGCGTGTGGAAATTACGATCTGAAGACGGATCACGTCGTTGCCAACATCGATACAGGAACTTGGTGGCGTTTCCGGGGTGACGTTAAACCGGTTGTTGTGGAGCGGAAATCCGCGCCGAAACCCAACGTTTGTCTCGCTTCACGAACGATCCCTGTGCAAGAGTCCAAACAACTGACGCTAAAAACGTTCTTTGCCCGTAAACGAGTTTCACCTGCTGCGAGTGCTGAAGAAGATGAGCTGAAACGATGGCTGACGAGAAAGCCGTCGTTGAATTCGGAGGGAAATGATTCAGGCATCGAAGTTTGGGGAAAATCCGAAGTTGAAGAAAGTGGGAAGGCTGTGAAAAGTAAATCCCCCCTGGCGGCTTTCAGTGCTCTGGAAAGGATTTCATATAACGCCCGTTTTCGGCGTACTGATATGCAATTTCAAGGCGAGAAGGTGAGCTGATTTCATTGTACTGTATTTAAAATTGAATTGTTGACTTTGACGGGAGATCTTTAAATTACCTTTGTTGGAAGACGGATAAACCCAATTTATGAGATCGATGACCTTTCAAGTTTCCATAAAAGTAAAGTTTCCATAAAACCGCTCATTTCTTTGAATAAATAAGAGATCTCGAATTGAGTATTGCTTGTAGGATTCAATATGTACAGTACTGTATTATGTTTTTTGTTGGTTAAAAAATTGAGCATTTAATATGTTTTGTATTTTTTATCTGACCTCACCTGTGACTTTGATTATGATTTATTTCATTTAGGTTGTCAGTGGATATTTTTCAAATTCGTCTGAACCGAGTCCGAAAAAGGTTAAACTGGACCCGGAAACTCCAGAGCAAAAATCAGTAGCTGGAATCTCCCCACGACGGAATCCATTCGCTCTTGCATCCATTCAAAGTCCCGGAAATGTTTCTACAAAGTCTGCAGAACTCTCCACTGCAACTCCGAATTGTGATTCTCCAGAAGTGGTTCCGGCTAGCCCAGGTGTTCGAAATCCGTTTTCCACTGGAAGAAACTCTGTTTCGAGCTTTTCAACGATGAGGAAATCCACTGATGGTGATTTTGAGGCATCGGGAACCCAATGGACAGATAAAGTTAAACTAGCAGAAACAGTGGAAAATCTGTTGACCCCCAGCAAATCCAAATCAGCCCCTGGAGGGAGAATCGGAGCATTGGATTTCATTCTCGGTCCTTCTACGAGTAAAGCAACAAACAAAATTGCCTCAGCTGAACTTGAATCATCTACACGTGATGTAACCTTTTCTCGTCTGCCGGAAGTTTCTGGCAATTCAGAAAAAGCTCCCTATTCGAACGAAGGAGAGTCTCCGAGCAAGTTTGTGCCGAGTGGGTCTCCGATTGTTTCATTTCGACGGAGTGGGAACGAAAAAATCATCGCGAAATCTCCTGTTTTGTCCGTTCGACGAAGAACTTTGCCTGTCCCGAAAAAAGAAATCAAGGTCCAGGGAAGATCGCTCATCGAAGCTTTCGGATTTTCGAGAACAGTGACTCGATATCCCAGTGTTCCGAAGTGATTTTTTCTAATATTTTCATGTCTTCTTTCGTTGAAAGTGTTCGTACGTTTTGTATTTGATGACGACGTCCTGTTTTCCCTTTATTCCTCGCCGATTCTGAATTCATTATTGACATTTTTAGTTTTTTTTAAAGTAATTTTAACATATTGTGTATTTTCAGGATTTTTTGTGTGTGCGCTTGGTGTCAACAGCAGTCATGCCTCCTACGGAAAAGGTATTTTGACAAATATTTTTCAAAATTCCAGATCGTCATCTGTTTTCATTTTAGGATGTCTACGATAACGACAAAGCGAAATCGATTCTGTTCAGCGCAACCAAAAATGAGCTCGTTCAGTTGAACGAAGGGTTCAAAAGCTTTCAGCGGAAATGGAAAAATCGCTGGCGACTTGTGAGGTAAATTATTATTTACTTTGAGCGTCACGAGTGAAATTAAACTGAGTTCAATCGCCAGTTTTCAAGATTTCTTGACTGCGGAAGCTCTGTCGCATGCTGCAGTTTTCGTCATCCCGGGGCCACAGGATAAATACACAGAGACGGAGTTTTCTGCTTTGAAGCAGTACGTGGAAAATGGCGGGAGTTTGCTGATTACAGTCTGCGAAGGAGGAGAGAAGAAATTGAAGACGAACATTAATTTTTTTCTGGAAGAGTACGGGATTTCAGTGAACAGCGGTGAGCATATGCCACAGATCATTCTCATTTTTTTGTTGAAATCACATGATGCAGTTGAACCTCTCTTGTATAACTCCAATGGACCAGCAAAAATTTAAATCGGGGAAACAAGCATTTTGCTTGGGGAAAAAAAAGAGGAATTACAGGAAATTATAATTAGTGATATTCTGGGCCTTAAATTGTTTCTTGAATAAGTTGACAGGATGCTGAACTTCGAGGCAATGGTTATTTGCCCAATTAGTCCTTCACTTCCTTTCAAAATGCATCAAGTTACATTTTTATTGATTTTCTCTTTCCTTTGTCAGTAAAATAATAGCCAAAAGTCTTCCAAAAGTTCTGAAGGCTTCAGAGGAAAAGTTTTTGAGTTTGGTAGGTTTTTTAATGCGTTGCTTCTACAAGATTTCTGGCATGGCCTCTGAAAAAAATGCGATACATGGAGATATTTGACTTACGCAGGTTTGAGTTATCAAGGTTCGACTGTAGAAATTTTGTTTCAATCGCAGATGCTGTTGTTCGGACGCATTTCCACAAGTACCATCACCCGAAGGAATGCTTGATTGCGAACGGGGTCGTCAACAGAGCCGTCGCCCAGGCAGCTGGAAAGGACATGGGCCCTGTAATCATTCATGACGACGAATTCGACAACCAGTGCATGAGTTTCGTGTATCCTTTTGGAGCCACTCTCAACGTCATCTCTCCAGCTATCCCTATTCTGTCGACTGGAAGTGTTTCTTTCCCTTTGAATCGACCCGTGTGCGCCATCTACCAGAGCAAGAAGCCCGGCGGAGGAAAAATAGCCGTCGTCGGCTCGACCGCCGTTTTCACAGATGCATACGTTGAGAAGGAAGATAACGCGAAAATCAGGGATTTGTTGATCACTTTCCTGACGTCTGAAGAGATCAATTTTTTGAACACTGACGCAGAAGAACCCGAGGTAAATTTCCCGTTACGGTCTTCGTCTTTATTCCTGAGAATCCGAAAATGCGCTGTTCCGTGAAAAATTTAAAATTGCATTTTTCGAATAATTTATTGCATTGCTTATTTTTCAGATTTCGGACTATAACCAAATACCTGATACCCATAAATTGGCGGAGAAACTGAGAACCTGTTTACAAGAGTCAGACGATATTCCAACGGATTTCATGCGTTTGTTCGACAACCAGAATTTCTCTCTGGATATGAAAGTGTTGCCGAAGTCACTAAAAGCGTTTGAAACCCTGGGAGTCAAGCATGAGCCACTGCGTCTCATTACCCCGCAGTTTGAAATGCCATTGCCGCCACTTCAGCCGGCGGTGAGAAATTCAACATCCCCCCCCCCCTTTTTTTTTGATGTTGAAAAAAAAATTCAGCCAAATTTCAAAGAATTTGAGTGATATCTTGGTGTTTTCAAATGCATTTTCAGATTTTTCCGCCGTCGTTCCGTGAATTGCCGAATCCGCCATTGGAATTGTACGACTTGGACGAAGCGTTCAGCTCGGAAAAGGCACGCCTCGCACAAATAACTAACAAATGCTCTGAAGAAGATCTGGAATATTACGTCAGGGAATGTGGAGACATTCTTGGTATTACAGCCAAGTTACCTTTGAAATCGCGGGACGCGAAGCACATTTTGGAGTATATTTTCATGCAGTTGGTGGAATTTAAAAAGACGAACCAAAATTTCGACGTCATTGGTGGTGGCTACGACTAAGTCCTGCGATTTTTATTTTATTTTTCTTCAGGGACATTTTTGGACGCGAAACTGATTTTGCTTTCGAGAATTTGACATCTCTCGTTTAATCTGATACTTTGATTACCTGTGTCATCATCCTTCGTTCGATATCTCCGAGTTTTTACTCAGAAATATTTTAATCCGGTATTTTTTTAGCTGAACCAATTTTCATTAAGCCGTCCGATGGAAGTGATTCACATGAAAAACTCTGATCTCGAAGTGATCTCAATGTTTGTGAAGATAGTCAATAAATATTAGCACGATGTCTAGTCAAAAGAAGAAAAAAACTTGTTCTTCTATCGAGTTTGTCGATTTTTCAGTTTACTGCGTATTTTAATTATTAAAGGATGCTTTTTTATTTTGCAGATTTCTCATGAGCGTGCGTGGTAGCTGACAATGGTATTTTATTTCACGACCAACGGTGAGGAAAGGATAACGTGTGCAATTTCGCTTTGTTTAATGTTCGCATTTTCATTTTACAGTGGTTTCTCCACCCGTCACTCTTTTCATGGGCCTCGACAAATATGAGAGTGCGTCTTTGGATTCATCTGAAGCGAGTTCTCGAAAATATTAGTTAATTAGTACATTACCTCGAACGTATTGTTGGTACTTTAATTTTTAAGGAACACAGGTTGGACCTGAAGAAAATTGTACCCCCTTTTTTTTTGGAGAAGTGGTGTCTTCTGAACCATTGAAGCCACTGCGTTGAAGATTTTTTCCACCCATCGAGAGTTAGCGCTGAAACACATTTCTTGACTTTAGATATGCTTCTCAATTTTATGAAATCAACAGATGAAGATTTGATCAAGTGGGGATGGCCAGAGCACGTTTGGTTCCATGTTGATAAACTCTCGTCTGCCCACGTGTACTTGGAACTGAAGCCAAATGAAACGCTGGAAGATATTCCGGAAGCTGTTATCCAAGATGCTTGCCAATTGGTGAAAGCCAACAGCATCCAGGGCAACAAAACCAACGATCTCGACATAGTTTACACGATGTGGTCGAACTTGAAGAAAACCAAGAGCATGGAAGTTGGCCAGGTGGCTTTCAGGAGCGAGAAAGCGGTGGGTCTTAGTATCCTTCAACTTTAATCATGTGCAACCCGATCGAAGTTGATCCAGTGAAATGGTTTGTTCGTTTGGCCGTGTGAATGAAGGTCAAGAAAGTCCGAGTTGCCAAGCGGATAAACGAGATTGTGAACCGTCTAAATAAGACTAAAGTCGAACGAAAAGTAGATCTGCAAGCGCTGAGAGAAGAGCGCGATCGGAAGGAAAGGGAAGAGCGGAAAGAAGGGCTGCGGAAGCAAAAAGAGCAGGAGAAGGAAATGGAAAAGGAGAAAATGCAGCAAGCTGAACTGAGGTACTTGCACGTTTTCTTTTTTTTTCTGGCGAGAATTTCAGGCTATTCTATCCCGATCATTTTTTTCAGGAGTTACTCGACATTGATGAAATCCGAAAACATGACGACGAACCGGGATGACGGAAATGATTCTGACGAGTTTATGTGATTAATCTCATTTGGCGCCGGATTGTGTTTTCTGCAAATTCCAGTTTTCGTCCGGGAGTGAGTAAAAATGCTCCCTTTGTTGCGTTCATTTGTTTCCTTCTCAATTCTTCATCGACGAAAAAGAAACGAGAAGTAGAAAGATTTTCCTTGGTATACACGTATACATGAAAATTATACATAAACATAAATACTGCATAAGATATACAAAAATTTGGCCTAAAATCCGTGTCAAAAGAAAAGCACTCGGTGGAAAGGTATCCATCGATAATAATTTGGGGGAAAAAAGTATCCCTTCGAAATTCATGAATTATCATTAATTCATGGATGTTTTGCATTAATACAAATCTTTTGAGGACATTTTTTGGCTGAAGAACAAACGGACTTTCCGAATCATTTTATTGCTTAAATGATTGTAAGAGTTCTTCGGTTTTTGAAGGAATAATTTTTTTGTGCGAACGAAGAAACGCTGAAAATCGGGTTGAAACCTGCTTCAGCTAGCAATAAACATTTTGTTATTGATTACCTCCTCCATGCCCCTTTCGGCAAGTTTTTCGGAAAGAAACTTGAGATTCAGGTTTCCGTGTTGGTTGCCTCCCAGAAAGGCACGCTCGGTTCTGGGTTCAACGTGCTGTGAACCCTGGTTTATTTTCGCTATGTGTAATCATCAATGCACCTGTCCGTCGATCCTCACGCCGCTTGCATTTCTTAGGCGTTGGTATGTTCGTGTGTCCTTGTTTCAGTTCCTGTCAGCGTGGGATACGTGGTCTTGTGCGTGACGTGGAAGTGTGTGCGGCAAAAGGAGATGCAGAGGAAAGGGTTTTTTCCGGA
This sequence comes from Notodromas monacha, assembly GCA_905338405.1. NCBI lineage: Eukaryota > Metazoa > Arthropoda > Ostracoda > Podocopida > Cyprididae > Notodromas > Notodromas monacha. The sequence continues at coordinate 46,665 of CAJPEX010001696.1, forward strand.
TCCCTACCCAGAAGCATCTCACCATTTTGTGACGGGGGACGAATTCAAGCGGAGCGTTGAGATTTTTTCTTCTTGAAATTCTTAATGCAATATTTTTGATTTTTTTTAACGATAACGCCCATCATCGACTGAAGCAAATATATTTTCCCCCCAAAACGGTGCTCAAAAACACTATTCCGGCTTACATTCGAGGTATGGGCCGCACTCATGAGGATTGCAGTTCTGTATTCGACGTGATTTCCATGTGAAACGATGATGAGAACAAATTCTCGACATTTAGTTCGAAATTCGTTGATGTTGCAGAGCATTTTTTTTTCTTCGTCGGAGAATCTCCAGTACCGGTGGACGTGGTGCTCCTATATGTGATAACATTGCCTTTTGACTTCCGGATGACTGCGCAATAGCTTTGGAAGGTTTGTTACGATGCTTTTATTTCCACGTCAATGTTGGATTTCTTTTGAAATTAAGCTTGATTTCCGTGTGTGATTCACGAGCAATTTGAGTTACGTTGTGCTTCTAGTTTGCGAGAAGAACTGCAGTTGATTAATCTTGTGTATTCATACCCGCGAGGTAACCTAGGAAAAGAATCCCGATGTGAAGAGCGCACATTACCCAAGTTTTTAATTGAATGTTCGTCGTAACAAATCTAGATTTTTTTTCCGCGAGTTGATTGAAACTTCCAAGGTTCGATTTAGCAGTGATCGATGTATTATAAACATACAACCAATCACGAGTTGAAAACGCCAAGGCAAGCCTACAGTATACTGTACACGACGTGGTACAGTTTGAAAATTCATTACGCAGTGTGCGTGATGAGTCGTAATGTACCTTGAAAAAAAATTAAGTTTTTCGACGAGAGAAAATATTTGATCGAGTGAAAGAATCAGTCATTCTGTGCATTTTTTTTTAAAGAGAGAGGGAGATATCTTCCCTTTTAATTTTTGTCCAGGGGATTTTCTCCGGCTTCTATTTGTCTCAATCACGTTCTCGACGTATGAATGGATGAATCTCGCATTCAATGATTTTTTATTTGATAGGTAATTACTTGAGCTTTGAATCATGGGCCAGAGCGAATCGAAGCGCAAGAAAGGCGGTGACTGGGAAGGAAAGGTGTATTTTGATCCAGAGAGTGACAAGGGCCAGGGGCCAACTTATTCCTTGTCAGATTCAGAGCTGCGGGACCAACTGTATATGTAAGGAATTGAGGCTAGGGTTGGGAGGATCCCTCTCTTTGTGCCCCAGTAAATTAATGTTGGAAGAAAGTCCTGTGTTGTTTTACAATGCAGCCCCTGCTTCTGACAATCTAGCGAGGCCAGACGATAGGTCAGACTCCTCTGCAAAGAGGCAGGTATTGCAAAATGCCTGGTAAAGTGCCCTGAATGGAAGGGACTTGACAATCGTCGCTAGTTCTGGCCCTAGATATTCGAATTACAAAGGGGTTACCAGTGATATCCCTCCTGACCTGAAAACTAAAATTGCCCAATTCAAAATGTTTATATGGAAATGCTTATTTGAAATTGTTGAAAGGATGCGCAAAATACTAGGCAAGCTTGAATTTATTTCATTTTATATTGCTGCCACTGTATAAATTTATTTCGCTGCCATTTGTTCGTACATCAGTTATTTGTCGAATATTAACAAAGGTTAGTTGATGTACTGTATCTTATTTTGTTTGATTTGATGTCCGCGGATTTTATGTTGAAATCAAAATATATAGAGGATAAATTAGAAGGGTTTACTACTCACGTCGCCCTCTATTTTTGCTTGTGCGAATCTCGAATGGCGCGCAAATTCTGAGCCATGGGATTATAATCGCGCATCCTGAATCCGCGTAGCAAATCGGGATTTATTTCTGGTAGCCTGGGAATGGAATGCGGTGGAGGTTCCCAGTCCTTGAGGGTGTACTTTTCTTTTGAAGCAGCTTCCGTCAATTGTTGTATGAAGGACGAAGCTACGAGCTGCGAATTGCCTTTGGAAAGTTTAGGTCATTCTTCATTCGAATTTGGTGGAGTAAGGATCTCCCGATTTGTCTTGATATTTTGGGTATTCTGAATGCCTTGCCTGGGCAGCTCGACTCAAGTGAAATATTTGAATGCATTGAATGTGTTACTCTGTTTGGCTGTGTCTGAAATGTTCATGTATGTTTCACGTTTTTAGACAGAGCCGTGAATCGGTTATTTTTGAAAACTCCCTTGCGGGATCCAGTTGAGTGTCTGACTGTGTGGTTGTGATCTGTAATACATAAGAAGTTAGTTTTGGGAAGCTTCTTGTTGTTGATCACCCGCAATTAGAATCGTCTCAATTTAGTAGTCGTCGTGGCAGATAGGCGTCCGGGTTAATTCCCGCAACTCATCTGTAGCACCTACATCTGGGGATCCTGTGCGGTGAGCCGCATATCCGTCTACTTCTTACCTGCGACTTCCTCCTGTGGTCAACTGGGAGGCCGACTCGTCAACAGCCGGTGTTCAGGGGTCCGCACAAAAGCGGAATCAACCCCCAACAAAAATTTGAAAAGTTCCACTGTAAAAGTAATCCAAAACTGCGCAAAGATCCAAGAGTCGAACTCTTTCATGTATAATCTCATCGACTGCGACGAGGAAATCAGGGAGATTCGAATCTATGGAGAAAAACTATTCGCCTGGCAGTTAACGGCTTTTCTCATGTACCACTCCTACGTGGTGCTCGAAACGAACCAGTGGTGGTGGTCCTTGGAGAAGAACGGAGAAGGTATCACTATTCAGCGAAGTAAGCAGTTTGATTACGTCAAGAGAAAATATCGTAGGAAGGAGAGAAATGGAAATTGGTTGATCGAATCTGACACTGGCAGGATGACCATGAAGAGCTTGGTTGATTGGTTGTATGAGAATGATGAGCTAAATCGACGGTATGACGTCGGAGATAACGATAAAAATTGCAAAGGATTTGCGAAAAGGGTTTTCGATAAATTCGCGCAATCGAAATACTGGAGCTGATTGCCAGCAATCGCGGTTGAAAACTTATTCTCCTGAAAAGACCAGTGAGGTTTCCCTGAGACATTTCATGATACGAAATTACTATTGTAATTAGTGATCTTCTTTTGGTGGATCATTTACGTTGGGCATTGCTTCCTATCGCTTGGTACATAAATTCTGAAGGGTGCTTTATAATTTTATATTCTTGTTTTATTTTTACGAATTACGCATTAATGCCAGCGACTGAATTGACTTTGACGCATCTTATGCATGCTTTAGTTCGAGTATTCATCTTCCCTTTGTGTGACGTCTGTATGAAGTATATACAGTACAGCATTCAGGACGGGGAAATTCGATGTGGTACCGTTATTAAGTTTAAATAATCTTATGAAGTACAGTATCTGAATCATTAAGGTAAATAATCTAAAATATCTAGATCATTTAGGTTGACTGAGTTGTGCTCGTCTCTTGGGAATCACATCGATTTATATTTATTTGTTAATTACGAGATCAATTTTTTCGAGAATCCCTTCTTGATCATGATGCAGTTCTTTTTTATTCTCGCAAAGCTTTCTTGAGCTTCGTAATCCGATTATGACCCCTTCTTCTGCTAAATAAGAAAGCTGCAATGGATAGTTGCTAAGTTATTTTATACTGTGCAGTATGTGTATATTCGTGCCATTGAACTTCTGAGTGACTGGATCGAGTGCAAGAATTGCTCAATCCCGGTGTTCCTTGAACTATGTGTGAATTGCTTGAGCTTTGAAGAAAAACCGCAACTATTATGTTCTGGAAGCCGTGTGGTTTCTTTTAGTTCACGTTCTTTTGGTTTGAGTCGTCCCTATTGCCAAACTCTGATGATTTTGCAGAGGGTTCTCTTTTTGATTTTGAACTCGTCGATGTTGCCGGTGAACGTCGTGCGTTATTCTGATGGAGATCTCCTGCGATCTGATTCTGTATTCTCGTTGGGGATGTGTGCATCATCATAGCTGTCTACGGTTAGTTGAATATTCCGATTCGTCTCAACGTTTCTTTTAAATGCAAGATTAAACTGCTCTTGGCAATTTTACTCACCCGTTGGATACGGCACGCAAATCCCGTCAAGAAAGTCGGGTCATATACGCGTGTACAGCATATGGACTGATCCTGTGCTTTAAGACGCACTCCTATGTTCGTTGCGAAGATGATCGAAGAACATTTTCTCAACCACCGTATTTTTTTTGTTGTTTTTGAAAAAAAAAAACTGGATAACAGTGCGTGACATGCTCTTTTTTCTTCCCAATTATGAGGAGGGAAGTTGGTGAAGAAAAGAGGATTGCTGTAGAAAAATGCATGACTTACACCAACTTGAATTAAAATGGTACGTGTGTACAGAAAATACAGTACTGTGTATGAAGTGACTTCGACGCATGTACAGTACTGTATTTTACAAAGGATATTTGAAATTACTGTAGTAGTTCACGAGCGGAGTCAAAACTGTAACGTTTCATTTGTTCAATCTCCCAGCCTTAACAGAAGGCTACTCTGTAGTGAGAGCACCAATTTAATAAGCGAGCACAGTACAGTACTACAGTATTTTTCCGCGAAAGAAGCCTCATTGTTGGAAGCAGATCGGTGTAGTACAGTACAGTACACGTATTGCGGTGGACCCCTTCTTATGCTTCACTACCAAATGTGGATGGAGGCAACAGTGAAGTATGGCTGCGCCCAGGGCATGTCGTCTCACAGTAGTAAAGCTCTCGAGATTCGTGTTGGATTGTGAGTACCCTCGGGATGAGATTATGGTTGCGTTGTTAAAGTTATGTCGATTGCGTTGCGTGTTTTGTATGTGATATAAAGTCGAGTCTGCCGCAGATGCCCCTTTAATCTTTAAATTATGACGCTTGTTAATCGTGTTCCCTTTTGCCTGTGGATTTACTTGGTCCTCTTGGCGAACTGCCTGCTGCGGATCGAGGCTGAATCGCGGCGGAATTTTTACTTGAAGAGGCAAACGGCACAGGATTTTGGAAATA
>CAJPEX010001697.1:0-51541 GCA_905338405.1 Notodromas monacha
ATTTTCTTGTTTGACAGATGTGGGGCTGATAATTAAAGAAATAATCTGTGCTTCAGCCCAAGGCAACAAAGTTAGAGACACACTGTAAGCATAGAAAATCGATTTATTCCGTTGAACCAGCAAATTTGGCTCGGAACTCAAAGAAACTAAAATTGGTCAACATTGTACGCAGCCGCGCAGCATAATTAGCAATTACAGGCCCCGCCGGATCGCTTGATTGATTTATTACAGAGTGACAATAAACCGATCTCCTGCGTATCAATCCAAGGTTTTGCCTCACACTAGTAATGAGGCAAAGAAATGTGCCTCAAGGGGCCATATACCCTGGGGGATGTTTGAGAATATGGTAAATATATCTCGGATGCATCAAGAAAAAGTAGATCCCCCATTTGTTGGAAGACTGGAAATATTACCGTAAATTAGAAGCGTGGCTCGTCATTAAGCAGTGTTGCGCTTAAACATTTGCTCGTCCATCACTGAATGATGCACTGTACCCGAACCAGGCCAGATGATAACCCATAAAATCAAGTTTCATAATATGCAAAATTTTCTAACCGTTGAAATTTGAATTCGAATAATATGCAGTACATGAATTCGGAGTATTATTATTTTTTTTATGATTCCGCATCACGTTTGAAGCAATTTCCTGATTTACTCACAAGATCAACCGCGTTTGAAACGAAAGGCATGAATTCTTTTAAGATGTAGTAGTATTTGTATAATATTTTTGATATTTGATCGACAAGAGCTTCTGAAAGGAATACGAGTAGACTTGAACTGGATATAAGCCTCTCCTGGAAAGATACAGTTACTCCAGTTTGTTTACACGATTTGGGACATATCTCAGGAACCTCTTCAGAAGATTGTTTACAGAAAAGGGCCTTCTGCTGGAAAGGAGTAGGCCTACTTCGTTATTCAAAGTGTTATTTTTTCCACTAAAAATAGAAAATTAAACTCGTTCCTTACTCATGTTTCGGCATTCTCTCGTCAGAAAGACCCAACTAAATTAAAAACCATTAAAAATGCGTCCAAAAAAAACGAAAAAAATCATTGAATGAGCAGATAGGCGCAACTTTCGGAAATCACATGCTCATCATAACCTCTACCCAAAAATTATTTGCAGACCATTTTCCGGAAATTGTGATGAGACGAAATGTGTTTTCAAGTCCTAATCCAAAATCAGCTGAAAATGCAGTTTTAGTAGGAATTCAAGCCTTAAGAACACAATTAAATCAATTGAAAAGAGCAGTACCTGGACTGGAAGGATTTCAATTTTTACTGAGCTGAAATTTAACCTTCAGCAGGATTTCTGCTGGTGATAAACTGACATCTAGAGATGCAGGTTGGGTTGAGAAAATTTAATGAAGTCTGAAAATATCACGAAGTACAGTGGGACCCCAGCATACAGACACCCCAACATAAAGATAATTTGACATAGGAACAGTTAGAGCTAAAAAAAATCTTCCTTGATTCCAAACATCTGGACAATGACTCAAGATGCCGACACTTTTCCAAGATTTCTAGAAAAATTAGCCGATTTTTTGAAAAATTCAGCCATTTAAGAAGAAGTGGTTGTCGAGGATGCTATTTACAGAAAAGGTAGTCATCGAGGATGCTACGGTGCCAGGTACATCCTGACACCGTAACCGGTACCAGGTTGTGCCTGGCACTGCGATTTTGAGGAGGGGGGATAGTTCTGAGAATTTAAAGTATTATAGTGTACATTAGCGTGCATGCCCAATAATAGGAACAGTTAGAGCTAAAAAAAATCTTCCTTGATTCCAAACATCTGGACAATGACTCAAGATGCCGACACTTTTCCAAGATTTCTAGAAAAATTAGCCGATTTTTTGAAAAATTCAGCCATTTACATTTGCAAATACCAAAAATACAATTTCATTTGAAAATTACCCTAATTCATAATCAAAAACAAGCTAATTTTGCGCTTCTTTTTTCAGTTGTTCCCGTCACATTTTCTCAGTTCAGCAAGACATCTTCTTGTTCTTTGCTTCTTGAGCTCCTTCTGATACCTGAAGACCTGATCAGGTGTGATTATCTTCTGTTCATCTATTCTCTGTATCTTGAATTCAAGGAAAAATTATTTTATTCAATTTTTGAGGACTTTTCCTTCATTATTGATGCACAAGAAACCCAATTAAAAATATACTTCCTGAAGTCTTATGGGAAAGTAAGGTCTGAAATGCAGATGTTCTGACATGGCAGGGACAAGGTCCCAAGCACCAATCATATCCACATATTGGGGTCCCACTGTACTTCTTAAATCTTTGAAAATTGTGAAATGGGGAAACGGAAAGGGAAAGCTTTAAAGGCAATTAAAGGTTTTCCAGGTAGTGTTACACAAATTTATTATCTCATCCACTTCAGGGGGTACCCTGAAATCTGACCCGAATCCATTGCCAGACTAGGGTTGAATAATTGCAAAGCAGTCAAATTGAAAAACACTGCGTAAAATTTAGAAAAAATAAAAACAACAGAAAAGTGGCTGGAGGAGGTAAAATTGCAAGGCAGTGGTCCAATTGCAAGTTGACCTCTCAGCAAATACAATCATTGCATTTCAGGACAGTGGAAATGCAGGAGGTCAAATCGGAAGGTACCACATGCATACAACAATACTTCTCTGTCCACCTTTTCTCCATCTTCTTCATTCACACATCTTCCTCCTTCTGTATGATGGTGTTCGTATATACCGTACAACCTTTCTATATCTCCGAATCCCGCAAAAAAACTGCGACACGTCCACTGAAGCGTCAAGTGTGCAGTGTGTCTAAAAGCCCAAAGCAAACTTCGCCCCAGCGCTTCCCAAGCATCGTATTCATAAAAATAAATGGTTCGCGACGAGGAGCCGCCGCTGGCATTATTCACGCACACCAGATAAATAACAATAACTACCGGGAAGCAGCATAGTTGCAATACCGCCGAAAGCGGGGAAAGAAGAGGAGGCATAAAATATTTATTTATCCCCTCGCGAAAAAAAAAGAAGAGAAAATTCGGATGATGATAATGATGATGATGACGACGACGACGACGACGACGATGGAAAGGAGAGAGAGAGAAAGATATAAAAATAAAAGAAAGGGGGAAAACCGAAAGAGGGCGGAGAGGGGGGGGGGGAAGGTGTATATAAATGGAATGAAATATAATAAATAAAAAAAAAAGAAGGAAGACACACCAGAAGAGTGGAAACTGGGTGCAGGCAGTTTCGGAGCCATGAATCACGGGGCCGCCGCCGAATCCGCGTCGCCGCCACGCGCAGCGTGATTCCAAAAGCTGAATTCGGTTTGATTTACTGCCCCCACCAGGTTCCTTTCTTTTTCGGCGTCCCTCTCCCTTATATATACTGGTGTGTGTGTGTGCGTAATGTGTGTTCGTGTATTATTTCCTGGTGTCCTGTCTATCTCTCTTCTGTGCCCCCATTGGACTGCCGCAGGCCAAGATCATGACAAAAATTACGTTGCAAAAGTGGCGACAACGAATTATTATTATTCTTCCATTCCTTCCCAGTGGGACTCTTCTCGGCTGATTTCTCAAGGATTAACTGGGGAAAATTTTCTTTCTTTTATTTTTGGTCATAATGTATGAGGGAATCGGAAGACCCGAGGAGAACTATGCTTGACATAAAAAAATTACAAGATAGGTTTGGAATTTTCCATGGAAACATTCGAAGCCGAACGCCAAATTCAACCAAGTCAATCAGCAATTTCGAGTAGCTAGGAATGGTTGAGCACTTTGGAAAAATGTGTTACCCTTAAAAAAAAGAAGAAAGAAAAAGCCAAACCATTTTATATAGATGAAGTTCGAACGCATTTTCTCTGGCCACGAAATATGATCTCCAAAAAATGAACAGAAAAACGCAGAAGTCAGGTCTATTTTACTGAAATTCCTCCTATTGCATTAATGTCGGAGGCCATCTGAAACAGGGTATTGCATGAACATGCCAAAAATTTTTGGAAGGATTTGATTCTGACCTTTAATCAAAATAAAAAGCACATGTACATGTAGCAACAACAAAAACGTGTATATCTGCCGCCGAATTTAAAAAAACTCTCTGCTATCTGAAGCTTCAATAGCTATTTTCCAAGTTATTTAAATAGAAGTACTTAAAAAAACGGACACTGGGATAAATTGAAACAATGCCAAGCAACACAGAGCAGAGAAATGGAAAAATCACAATATTCACAAATTGGAACTGTTCATGAGTTACATTTTAATCCTTCCCATTTTATTGAAGAAATTCAAAAATCTATGAATACCTTTCTTTCTTATGGAAATACTATTATGCTACTGGTGGACTTTTTCTGGAATGATTTTGTTTCGAACGAGTTTCTCTGTATAATGAATTATTTTTTGGTCCTTCACAATTCATTCCATCCCCATGTTATATCCGTTTTCTACAACTATACAATGAATTCTTTTTTCTGGTTCCTTGAATTTCATTGAAGACGGAGTCCAGCTACATGAATTGTTCATCACAGTATTTTCTCTCCTGGGAAACAGGACTATAATTACGACTTAGGAGCAATTCAGAAATCGAACCAGAGGCTTGAATTCCATGCAATTCCAACACCCCGCAGTACGTCTCACAAAATATACTCGGGATCCAATTCGTGATTGATCAATGATCAATGCTTTTGCACCTGGAAACTTTTCCACTCCAACTGCGTTCATATCCAGTGGAAGTATAGCAGAGCAGGCTTGGATGAACGCCGATTACAGGCACACCTGAAAAAATTGTTTCCCCTCGGCCAGGGCTCCAAGAAAAATACCATTAAAGCTACCGAAGGGGAAGTGAATGTTACACCTGCACGCCTTGATGCCCCAGAACCTGGTAATAACCATGGCTGGAAATTTGTTTGAGAGCCAGAAAGTCACGTAACTCGGTGCCAGACGAGCAATTAAAGATATATCGACTCCGTGACTGTTCAAGGTACGAATTTAAAATAAATAAAAAAGTCGAATAAAATAACCCGTAAACGATGGGGGTGCCTTGATGATAAATGCAGGATTTAGCAAACCATCACGCGGATACGAGGGGTTCGAACCCGACGTGGTATTGTTTCTTTGAGTCAAACCGATTCCGTCTTCATTATTTTTTTTTTAATTTTTAGTCACATTTTCTTCCCGAAGATTGTTCATCAACCGAGTAAATGCTAGGGAGAATGAACGACTCGGATTTCACTCAACTTTTTTCAAGTTGTTCTTGCATCAAGTACTTGGAAGTTGGAACATAAAAGGAAGTATCAGGTTTTCCTTGGCGTGGATTTATTTAGCGGCGAAGCGAAATGCTTTGGTAGAAATAAAACTCCGCGGATATGCAAAAATTTATTATGAAGAAAATATCGTGAAACTCGACACGCTGAAAATCTGCGCAAGTTCACAGAGAGAGGCAAGTGAATTTCGAAAAACAATTTTCAAGAATCAAGAATTTCAAGAATTTTCAAGGTTCTATAGATTTTGTATTTTATTCATAGTTAAGGTTTTCTGGGATACGTATTTGAAACTATTCAAGAGAAATTATGAGTCCAGGAATTTTAATATAAATAAAATCAATAATTTTTTTAGTCGGCAGTTATCTTCTGGATATTTATTTACGAGGTCATTTTTCTTATCGTGAAAACTATGTATAATGTGGTAACTTCAACATTTTTTCTCATTCTCTATTACCCGGATATTTATTAATTTTTATTTTTAAACATGACATTATCAGCGAAATTTCTTCATTGCGGTGGATTTTTGTGGGTCATCGGTAGGCCATTCAAATTTTACAAAAACTTCTTGTATCATGTTTTTGTCCATAATTCTACTGTACATTCACGATAACCATTAAATGTAGAAGAACGCTTTGGACAGTACTGAATATTTACTAGCACAGCTTTGTTTCAGAAAAAATGAAATTGAAAACTGTTCGGAAAACTGCACACATGAATCCATGGTAATTTTCCCATGTATTTATATTTTATTTCAAGTTTAGTTTCGAAGTTCCGCTTATTTTTTCCCGCGGTGAATATTTTACTTATTTGTTTTACCTTCAAGCAGGATTTATTTCTTCAGCGACATTTTCTACATTTCCTTCTTTTCTGCGCCTCGAGTTCATGATAATTTCGGCAAATATTTTTACGCATAACGTTCCCGTCTTTCATGATATTCATGATGAACATTTTTCGGGTAACATTTTTTTAAAATTAACCCATAAAGGCAGGATAAAAAACCTTTTCAGAGCGCTGCAAAAAATTTAGTTATGAAATTTCACTCATTTTCTCCCATTCCTATAGGTTTTATTTGTCGTTCCATCTTGAACTACGATATTTACATATTTTTAATTGGTGTTTTATGGAAGAAATATTCATCAGAATTCCATGAAAAAGAGTGGAAAAATGTGTCTGCCAATTGAAACTGATTCAATCAATATCTTTCAACTCAATAAGGAAATTTGGGTCATTGATTAATATACCGTTGTACAGTACATTGATGCGGTGGCATTATTTGTAAAAATAAAAATTCAAATCAAAAATAGAGAATTAAGTCCCTCTATGCTGGAGGTAATTTTTAAAAATTAGGTAAATGGATGGTAAAATGATTAGAGAAATGCAAAATAACTTTTCTTGCATATATCTTAGGGTTGGAAAGATCTGTTTCTTGTAATTTGGCCTGAAACTTATTTGCAATTTTATCACACAATGTCCACATTTCAAGTCAGTGTCCGTGTATTGGACCTTTTAATGCATTTTTTATTGGAAAATAAGTGTCTGTATTTCAAATTGTCTGCCTGTCAAGGTATACGAATGTAGGGTTTCCTCTGTACAGTACATTTAATGTACTGTATTTGACAAAAGATAAATCAGCGTTTTTCGAATGCGACGTATTTTCCTGAGCCCTGGGTTGATCCCAGTTTGCCGATTCCCTCGCGCCCGAGAGCAAGAAATATATATTTTCTGGCAACTCTCGACCAGATTCCTGTTTTTGGAAACGGTTTTTGTTGGTTTTAGACTTGAGTGTTTTCCGGAAAAATTGTTGCGGGGTCGAGGAGGGGGAAGAGAAATAATTGCTGAGACACGAATGCTGAACGATGACGTGTGCGACAGAAAAGAAACAACTCGTGTCGTGACCCGAACTCGTGACTCACAACTTCGCCGACAAGGAATAAAGAAGAGAAATTCTTGTAATTTGGCCTGAAACTTATTTGCAATTTTATCACACAATGTCCACATTTCAAGTCAGTGTCCGTGTATTGGACCTTTTAATGCATTTTTTATTGGAAAATAAGTGTCTGTATTTCAAATTGTCTGCCTGTCAAGGTATACGAATGCGTAGGGGTTATCACTGTACTGTACATTTAATGCATTTGACAAAAGAAAAATCAGCGTTTTTCGAATGCGACGCATTTTCCTGAGCCCTGGGTTGATCCCAGTTTTCCGATTCCCTCGCGTCCGAGAGCAAGAAATATATATTTTCTGGCAACTCTCTACAAGATTCCTGTTTTTGGAAACGGTTTTTGTTGGTTTTAGACTTGAGTGTTTTCCGGAAAAATTGTTGCGGGGTCGAGGAGGGGGGAAGAGAAATAATTGCTGAGACACGAATGCTGAACGATGACGTGTGCGACAGAAAAGAAACAACTCGTGTCGTGACCCGAACTCGTGACTCACAACTTCGCCGACAAGGAATAAAGAAGAGAAGCTCTACTTGAAGAAAAAATAAACAAAACGAGGGAATGGAAAAAGAGGATAAATAAGTAAGAGGAACTGAGTAGACGACGTTGAGAAGATTCAAGGAAAAAAAATTAAATAAAAGTTGAAAATCTGTTTTTTTTATTGCTTAGGAAACATAATTTTTTTGTGTTTCTGGTTCCCTGTCTTTCGAACGATGCGTGCCAAGACTCGCTCGTGAAGGAAACAAGCTCCGAAAAAAAAACTGGGCGACGAAGAAGTATTACCTTTGATTCATGCCATTTCTCAGTTTAATATTTGCTGTGTCGCAAAAACTTGGCGTTGAGCACTTTGTTTTTTTTTTGCATGAGCTTTTTGTAAAAATCTTCTCTTCTTATGATTAAATGTTGCACAGTGAAGCTTGATTTGTAGATAATGCTGGGCTCAAACTGTTCAATTTAGAAAAGAGGGAAGTAATGAAAATGTTATTATGCTGCCTGAGAAATCAGAAGTAAATTAAATGAGTCATTATTCTCGGATTCCGCATTAAAAACAAAGTGAAAAGGTTTTTAAGACCGCTCGCAATTTTTCAAGCTCTCGCGATGCGACTCATTCGCAAGTATTGACTGAAAATACTAATTTTACTTTGTGCAAATCAGCAACTTGAGGGAATTTAATCATTCTTTGCCAAAGAACTTCACACGAAACGTCATCGTGAAAGAAGAATCAAGTAGTATCAAATTTGCTGATGGAAATCATTGACGACTCGAACAATGGGAGCGAGTCGAGAATAATGCACCCGAGAGAAAATCAGCAGAAGAAAAAGCGTTCTGCTGACAGTAAAATCAAATTATTAATCATTTAATCATATTATTGTCTTTCCTGCATCGGCATCTTTGTTTTATTTTCAACTGAATTCCTCCACTTAAAGCTGTTTCTGCCGATTGCAAAAGTCGAAACAATGACGTTGTCACGCAGTCTTCACTAGGGAAAATACACATTTGTAAAAAAATTTTCGAATTTTGGTCTTGGCTTTCTTTGCACCAAAAGATTTTGAAAATAGTGTCAACCTGGTTGTTGTTGTTACTACAGTATTGGGTGCTTTTTGGGAGGGTTTTTGTTGGGATGATTTTTCTTTTCTCAAATACAGTTGAACCCCGTTAAACCGCCCCCTGATTAACCGCCACCCTCGCTTCCCGCCACTTTTTTGTGGTGAACAAATCTTCCTAAGCTTGAAGGGATGGGATAACCCCGTTTAACCGCCATCCGCCAACCGCCAATGTTTTCTGCCAACCAAAAAGGATTTTTGCACTGTTTTTTACCCCCATAAACCGCCAATTTTTTTTCATCCTCTCTTCAAGGCTTTATTTTTCTGGGTAATATTTCTCAAGATTCCATTTCCTATTAAGTCCTTTCATTAACGTCTCTTGCACTTATTTTGTCCAGACTTTACAAAATTATCCACCTGGTATCCGCACACATTCTCCAGGTCCCAAATTTCTTCATACTGTGCTTCTTGGGGGACATCCACCTCCCAAGCAATATTCCTTAAACTGCCATAAAAATTTTTTAAATTGTTTCAGGATGATGAGTAGCTCTTCAAAGTTGGTTATTTCAGGGTGGGTTAATTTAGGTCATTTTAGGGTAATTTAGAATGGATTCAATAAATGTGTGCTTCTTTTTTTAATTTCTTTTGACTGAAACCTCAACATGAGTCTTTCCTGAAATTTGTTTAGATGACCTCAAGAAACCAAGCATGAAAAATAACCAAATGAAGAGGAGGCTTGTAGAAAAAAGCAAACCACAAGACATTCAGGAATATAAATTCAAAACAAATTTGAAAATACAGTAATGAAATTATAAATTTTTTAATTCAAGTAAAATTTTGTCTGATATGTTTGTATGTGATGGCTTTATTCTTGTGAATTTTGCTAGTGAGACAAAACAGAATGATTATGTAATCCAGCTGCATACACCAAAAATCATCCCTAAGTTTGAAAAATATCCTCCTGAAAGCTGAAAGTCATGATTGAAACTATTTGTACCATTTAAAGATGCAAAGAATGAGAGATTTATGTTGCCACAAAACAAAGAATGAAGAGTCATCTTCACCAAAAGCAGGATGGGGAGGGATAGAGGTTGAAACGTTTTTTTTATTTTTTAAAAACACTTCCCTCGTTGAACCGCCAACCCCGTTAAACCACCAAAATTCTGCTGCACAAACGTTGGCGGTTTAACGGGGTTTGACTGTACATTAAATGTACTGTACAGAGAAACCCCCTACATTCGGACACCTTGAAATGCAGACAATTTGAAATACGGACACTTATTTTCCAAAAAAAAATGCATTAAAAGGTCCTACGTATGAACACTGACTTGACATGTGGACATTGTGTGATAAAATTGCAAATAAGTTTCAGGCCAAATTACAAGAAACAGATATTTCCAACCCTAAGATAATGTATATGCAAGAAAAGTTATTTTGCATTTCTCTAATCATTTTACCATCCATTTATCTAATTTTTAAAAATTACCTCCAGCATAGAGGGACTGAATTCTCTATTTTTGATATGAATTTTATTTTTACAGGTAATGCCAACGCGTCAATGTACTGTACATAGGTATATTGATCAATGACCCAAATGTCCTTATTGAGTTGAAAGATATTGATTGAATCAGTTTCAATTGGCAGATGCATTCTTCCATTCTTTTTTTATGGAATTCTCATGAATATTTCCTCCATAAAACACCAATTAAAAATTATTTAATATAAGCCAAAGGGAAAAGAAGACTCAACTTTGGTACATTTTGACTTTGGGAAATTCTTGCTATGTCCACATCTTGGGGTCTCATTGTACCTGGTGTTTTCAAAGTTGACTCCTGAACTGTGTTGAGAAAAGCATACCTCCTTTGCCAGTTGCTTTTAATTTTATTTGAACCATCCTGACATTTGAAACCGTCCGTTGGGTTTTGGGAATGATAATGTTCTTTTATTCAGTTATTGAACCGGCGACTTCTGCTGAAATTGAACGCGGCTCTTATATTAATGATACGTGGAACAAAATGATCGGGGTTTTTGAAAACCGGGTTTACGTGTCCTTCGTCCTCCCGATTTCAGTTGGCTGAGCGAACAAACAAGATAAACGCACACCGAGCCAGTGACAACTCGAACCCCATCAAGGGGAGGGGTTCTATTGCGCACCCTCGTGGGTTCTGCACACGCTCAATTTGCTGGCAGCTGGCGGCGTTCTTTCTATTTTCCGTTTTTCAATAACGCCTTTCTACATCGTCGGCGATGATAAAGGATAAAGAATGACGCCAGTGACTGATGCTAAGCAAAAATAAATGTACGGGGAATATTTTCTTTCCTGAACCCCTTTCATGATTCTAATTCGGTTTCGACCTTCGAGTGTGAAATGGAAGAGAGTTTGTTAATTCCTACACCAGACGCAAGGCATGATTTCTAGGATGGAAAACTGCAACTTTATTTAGAAGTTCTGAACATTTTCTTGTACATGCTGAAAATGCTGAAAAAATAGCGTCAAATTCCCTTTGAATTTGTTGTTTTCGTCAGAAACTTATTTTGAATGATTTAATTTAACTTGAGGAATAATATTTTGCCATAAAATTGAAAGTCGATTTTATAGTCTTTATTCCACTTTTCTATGTCGTCAGACCATCGTATATGTGTTTTTTACATGGCAGCAGTAACAAACTATGTTTTAAAGAGGTCTTGATTTAAAAATTAAAATGCTGTCCTATAGGAATAGAATAAAATAAAATTGGAAGAGGCCAAACCTGTTCATAGGAGGCGAGATAACAAAAGTAGCTCAATTTCTTCAAAGCAAAATATGAATTGCTAGAAAATGTTGAAAACAATGGTAATATTGTTCTCGCTTTGCCCAAAAACCGTGTGACAAAAATGTGGCATTGCAGAAGTTCTCATATGGGAAAAATTGCTCTCAACGAAAATATTCTTCACATCAAGAAATGTTCAGCCAAGAAACACTTAATTTTTTTAGCAAGTTTTGACTTCTGTATCAAAACTTTGGGATTTAAAAAAGTCAATGGTAGAAATGTAAAAAGTTCCCTTTTCTAGTTCTTAACATTTACTGATTTCAGAAAATCAAGAGTTCAACTTTTCTAGATTGCTTCAATTTTACATGGATTAGTTTAAAATGCACTGATTTTTCTCAATATCTCGATGAACGACATTTTCAAAGATTTATTTCTGTAAATTTATGAATGTTCATAATTCATTCAACTGTTTACGATTAGGAATCAAAGTAAAGAGGATTTCACGTAGGAAAATTGTCGCATTATGGAATGCGTCATGGAATGTGTAATTTTTCCAAGTAAACATCAACTGCGTGCTTGAAATCACTCATCATTTATGAATGTTAATTCTTGCACGCGGAAGTTAAGTCTTTAACGAATGTTCCTCATCTTGCAGCAAACGGTCTGAAAAATTGTGCTGAGTTCGTACCTCTTCGCAGACACATTTCAAAATAGTTGATCCTGTTTTTGAGTGATTTTGAGCAGCTATAGAAGTTGCGTTCAACTGTGGATCCGTTGAGTTTGAGCCGAAAGAAGAGGGGGGAAAGTTGCCACGTCATCGCCATCTGGTTTGTAACCTTCGTTATCACTCATTTCGACTCCCAACATTTATTTTTCCCCGGGCATTTCTCTTTATGATCATCCTGTGAATCTTCTGATTTTTATCTCCTCTTTATCCAGTCACTGGCGAGAACGGAACGAGGATTTTTTTTTTCTTCTTGAGGTTCAGCGCCGTTTTTTGACCCATTTTTCAAGTCAAATTATAGTGTCAAGCATAACGGACAACATTATTTTTTCTCACCTTCGTATGTTTCCAGAAAAAAGTTTCTCAACCTTCTCAATAAGTTTCTCAGTGCCGATCATTTTTCCTGTTTGCTCATATACTTCCTATGCTGTGTGAGAGTTGGCTCATAAGTTGTGTCAGCTTGGTGCCTCCCTTCTTATAATTATTTTTGGGTAAATTGATGTGGTTGTAATTTTTCACGCTTTCATAGTAGATCATTTCATGGCCGTATGTGGTCCAAATTTTTCTATCCCAGGTTGAAATGCTTTTAAAGCAGAGGTAAAAATGCGTAATATTAAATTAAATGAATAAGGTACTGTAAAATACACTGGAACCTTGTTCTGATGAAATTTATCTGCTCAAACGTCGTGTTCCTCGAAACATGTTTCCCGCAGTCTGGTTTTCTTTACAAAGGCGTAATGTGAAAGTAAAAAAAAAATCTTCCATACTGTAAAACGTACAGTATAACAACTGCTGGTTGCCTGAAATTTAAAAAAAGTTAGCTTTTAACATCCAACAGCACTTTTATGATGGCGAATTTTGATTGCTTCTATTTCCTACCATTTTATATATTACTTTTTAATCGATATTCCTTCATTTCGTTGATGATATTTTTGCTCAGAGAAAATTAGCTTTGAAAAAGTTGACATTGAAAAAAATTTTGAACAAGGCTAGTGCAATTATGCACAATCAATTTTTACCTTCAAAATTTTAAAAATACGTGTACTGCTCTTGAATAAATATAGTTTGCAGGCAGTCCAAGAGCTGATAAATTCTGCAAAGGATTGACAAATATTTACTTGAAATTGTTGCATGTATCTGATAAACATGTCCCATTCAAATTATGTTTGTGATTTTGGTGAATGCTAATATAAGCGATCGAGAAAGTGCCTACCAGGGCTTCAAGTGACGAATGTTTTCCCTCAACATGAGGATAGCTCACCTGCAGAACTTGAACAGGAAAGAAAAGCTAATTTTTCAATATCTCTGTTGCACAAACTATACGATACTTTGTGAAAACATACTATAGTTGCTTTTAGCCTAAGTATCATGTGTACTGTGTATTCTGCATAATGTACTACAGCTGAACCTTGATAAGTCAAACCTCCCTAAGTCCAATTTTTTAAAGTTTTGTCTGGATTCTTTTAGAATCAATGCATTAAAAACCTTACTAACTGGAAGTCTTTTTCTCTAAAACCTCTGTGATTCAAATTTTCTGAGGCCTTTTAATTATCATTTCCTTGAATTATGAAAGAAAAAATCATTCAAAAAAATATCATTCATCTGGAAAGGAAGTGAAAGACTAATTCAGTAGAGCAAATGAACCCCTGCCTACAAGTTCAACAAGGTGTAAACTCATTAATGTTCAATTTCAGGCCCAGAATATCCTCAGTTACAATTTTCTGCACTTTTTCACTTCTCCTGACAACAAAAGTGTATTTTTCCTCAACTGGAAACCACCAGATATCAAAACCTTTTCAAAGTGGAATTTTTTTCCTGGTCCCTAGAATTTTGACTTACAGAGGTACAACTGTAGATTGTTGTAATTTTCCATACGAGAGAAATGTATCAAAATTTTGGCAGCATTGAATGTAACCTCTGGGAAAGGACTTGGTGGGATATTTTCAAAGATTCCGGACGCCGCAACTTTTCTGGGTCGTGTCCCAATGGACCCAAGACACGACGTCATCAGAGGGAAATAATGGAAGAGTTTGCGACTTTGAGCGGATGTTCATGGTGCCCAACATGCCAGGGTAGGTCAGATTTGGTTCGGCTAGGTCAGTCTTTCGCTTGGTATCCCCCTCCCCCTTTTTTGTGTGGCCTCGGGGCAATACTGTACAGTACTTCATAGATGTTCCGCGCGAGAAAAGCATTCTTTTCCAGCAGCAGCATATCAGTGGAGTATTTGCCACTCCCCTATACCGATGCCCAAGATTTTCATCATCAGGCTTCTCAGCAGGTTTCCCCAAGCCAGAGCTGCTTATTCTTCCTCAGTGATTCAGCGTTTGTAGTGTAGAGCTCCTTATTCCGTCCTTGAGCTGTGGTGCTTATGTCAGGCCGCAATTAAACCAGGAGCTATATAGAATGGAACTTTGTGCCATGGAAACCTTACCACGTTCGGTGATTCTGGTGGGATTTATAGAACGGGAGGATTTTCTATAGAATAAGGCTGATGTTTTCCTTCAATGAGTCAAGAGAGCTGATCCTGTATGTGTGAGTGAGTGATGATTATTGCAGAAGTTTGATGCTTCCCTCTCTTTCTTCGATCAGATACAGTATCTATTGCTGGTACCGTTGAACTTATCCAAGTTACATTTGAAGAAAATTTATGAAGAAAATTCAACCAAGAGCACATTTTCATTTTAGGGGATTTTGCTTCATTTGGGTGAGTTAATGAATGGAAATTATTTCCTGGCCGAATTACTCAAAGCGCTTATTACTCATAGGTGCCACACGTGCAAAAATGTCCCTAATCCCTTGTGGAGAGCATTTAGAAGATAATTCACATTATTTCTTTGGTTTTATGGAACAGGTGTTCTGAAAGTTAATCCCAATTTAATAAAAAAGGGCTTGAAAAACTCCACTGTGGGAGTTTTGTCCCACGCTTTTTTGAGTTATAAAGATTTAAATTTTCAATGAACTCGAGGAAATTGACCAGAGATTAACTGTAAATTTTGAAATTCGCGAAATTTAACTAGGCAGGGTCAATCAGTGTACTTAGAATTTACTACAGGTATTTATTAAATGCTCTCCGTAGATTTGAGCTATAACAGTAATCAAAAGGCAAGGGTGTAAGTAAGCATGTGTTTGTCAAAAATAGCATTTTTAAAAATTACAATGCTGCCCTGAGGCAAACTTTTATGACAACCTTGTCATTAGTAAACATTAATACAGTATTATGTCAGGCCGCAATTAAATCAAGAGCGATATTTGTGTGGTACTGTTTAGTTGATAGCCTTTTTGATCATGAATTATGGTAATTTTATAATTACATTTTTTTTTGCGAATATAAGAAGCTCAATTTGTTCAAGCAATATCAAAAAGTGTATAAAAATAAAAAATTACCAATTTTTCTAGAGATGATGGCGAAGTGTTCATACCTTTGATCATTTTCTAAATATTTGAAAATATTTTTTTTGTTGAGCCCCCGCAAGTGTCTATACTTTTGGGTACCATTGAGTTGAGACCCCAAAATACAGACAGGCCAAGATATTGACAATTTGACTCTGGGACTCTTGAAAAGTTGAAAAATCAGACTTAAAATACAGAAAATATCACAACATACAGACACCTCGTTTAATTTCTATGAAAATTTGAATTACCGTAGCAATTTTTCAAAATTTATGATATATCTTTCAAAAATTGAGCTATTCATGTACACAACAGTTGAAAATGAATTTCATCGCATATTTATTCAAATTTAAAATCAAAAACTGGTTGATTTGTGCTTATTTTTATTGGTATTCTTTTTCATCTGTGCACAGGATAGCAAGACCTGTGCTTTTTGGTCACTTTATTGAGTCCTTTTGGGCTTTTGATGCCAGGAGATCAGATTTCTTTATCATGAACAGTGATATTCTGAATCTTCAAGTTGAGAAACCCATTTTAATTTGATGTTTTGAGGGATTTACTACGGATTTTTGATGTGCTGGAGAACCAAATAAATAAATTCCCATTGAAGTATGTGGGAAAACAAGACCTGACATGCAGACGCACCAACATAAGGACAAGGCCCAAGCACCAATTTTGTCCGCATCTTGGGGCCTCACTGTATTTCCAGGTCCCTGAGACTCACGAGCCCCCCTGTGCCTTTCATTCTGACATATCTCTCCAAATATTCATCAGATACTTAGGCCTGAGGGGAAGCTTATGACAGAGATGAGTTAGGTCCTGTTCAAACACAATGACAAGAAGTCGGGCATTTTTGACGCATTCTCCTGCTTATTTTGTCCGGGAGTGATCCACTCAGCGTTTTTCTTATTCTTCTTCTTCTTCTTGGCGTGTTTCTTCCTTTTCTTCTTCTCTGTCTGACTTTTGTGTCGCCGGTTGCTTTCCTCCAATTTTTTTCTTTATTTATTTTTTTATTAGTGTCCTTATCCCTATTTTGCTTGTCTTTTTTTTCTGTCGTTTTCTTCTTTGAAGCATTGTTGGGGACGTGAGTTACGGTTGCGGGGTGCCCCGCGGGGCGAGAGGCCTCATTTGCCACAGCGGCCGCGTAATAAGCGGACGAAAAGGACGCGTCCGAATGTGATGGCCGTGGGAGTGTGTTCTGGATTCCTTTGCAACGTGTTGTTCTGCTCTTTCTTTTCTTTTCTTTTTTATCTCTTCTTCTTCTCATTTATGCTGTCTTCTATCGTCTTTATACATCCAGGAAAGTCAGCCTTTTTTATTCTTTTTTTTCTTTATAGTGGTTCCTTCTCGGTATTTTATTGTCCAGCCATTTCCTGTCGAGTAAGGTTGGAGTTGCTGGGGACAAGCTGTTGAAATATTTGTGGTTGTTCAGGATTGGATGGAAAGATGGTCTGATGAATTCAACTGTACTTTAGTGCAGTGGGTGGACAACCCGTGGTCCGCCGTGGACCACCGCCGGTCAGCATAAGTTTTTTTTTTTTTGCCTGTCCTCAGGAAATTTCCTTCCTCATAGTAAATTATTCAAAAGTAGTAACTAAGTTTGGTATCTTTACTTGAAATTTTGGAAAGGTAATGGCAGTTGAAATAATCTGATGAAAAATAAAAATTGGCTCTTCTCTTGATAGCATGCAGGACTAATTTTCATAAGCTGAAATAAATTACTGTACTTTATGTTTTCATTCTGAAAATTATTTCTAAAGTTGAAAAAAATGTATAGGGCCATTTTCATAATTTAACTTGAAAGTTTTCAAGTTGATGGAGCAAACTTTGCTTAATTTGGGTATAGTGTTTTTGACTGGAAAAGCTTCAAGTTAGGGAGGTTCAAAATACATTGAATTTGAGGGAATCGGCCAGGGATTACCCGTAAAATGTGAAATACGGACATTTAAACTTGTCAAGGTCCAACTGTACATTATTACTATTGATTAGGGACTTTGAAAAATGCTTTATTTTAAACAATTATTATATAATGAGATTTGAAGTAAGAAGATCCTACTCAAGAGAATTGGACAGCACTTTTATAAATCAAATGCCAAATGAAGCCGAAAGCCTAAACGAGATTTTCAAAATATAGGAAAGATAAATCAAATTCGGACCTCTGCTGAAAAAAATTTCGTCAATTTTTTGTAGCAAAATGAACGTTTTGCCTTATATGCAGAGAATTCTTCCAACACTTTTGTAATTCTTCATATTTCCCCTGCAAGGACTTAACAATAAACTATATCATCAATTTACTTTGTACCTCATAAAGAAGCTCATCTGATGTTACGTTCTTTGTACAACGAATCATGTTTTAGTTCCTCTATATGCATTGTTGCATGAAGCCAACGTATAATTTAATCGAAAAACCATGTCACAAAATAATTAAATAACGGCAAAAATGTAGCGTGAGCATTTCCCTTTGATTGACAGCGAGTGGGTTGAGAAAATATCGCTTTTCGAGAGGGACATTTTCCAAGAATTGGAATATCTCTAGAAGGACGAAATAAATATTAACGACGCCAGGCATTAAATGTGAATGTGGTTCTCCTTGAAATACCTGCTTGAATCCGAGTCGCCGTAATAATTTTCTTGGGACAATGAGGGATGTAACTGCTCATTGATCACGTCAACGAGTGAACCAGAATAACACGCGTGAGTAATTAACAAATGTCGGCTTCGATTTTCTTCTACAACATTGGTTAATTTCCGTGAAAGAAGTTGATTCGGAACCAGTCCCATCGTCAAGAAATTTCAGATTCAAAAGACGTGAGAATTTACCACAGAGAACAGTACACTACTCAAGATTTCACCATTTATAATTCAATGTCATCAGCTTTCCGTGTAATTGTGAGTATAGTGCTGTCAGCAAGATACCAGACCTGTGATTTTCAGCTTTAATGCGGAAATCAGGAATACAGCAACACAAACTTCAGGCGTTCTGTTGAAATGTAATGTATTGGGAAAATTCTCAAACTGAAGCCGGAAACTTGATAGCTGGCACCAAATATCAAAAATATTTACTGTACACCGATCGCATTCATGAAGTTTCATGCATGTCTCATAAGCACATTTTCCATTGGTGTCAGAATTTCGATAGCTGGAGAACTTGATTACAAAAGAAGCTGTCGCGAAAGGTTTAACAATAAATAAATTAAAATAAAAGAAGTAAATAAATTAAAATAATTTGCCTACATATCTAAAAATCGAGATGCTATGAAGAGATGAGATTTTTGTGGTACTGTACCAGTGTTACCAGAGTTTTTGATCCAGATTTTTATGAATAACGATATTAATTGGTTGGATAAGGCTGAGAAAATGTTACGATAAAAATATATGTTGCATCAGGATTACCCACGAATTATGTAAAAAAAATAATCCAAGAATAACTATAATTGAATGAACACATGTGCAATGAATTCAGATATATTTTTGACGGCTCATCAGCACAATACACTTCACACGAATCAATATTGATCTATCCAAAAAGCAACTCTTTTATTACTTCCCCTTATTATATTGTCAATTGCGTATTCAACTTTGAAACTACAATACATCCTCCATGTTGAATGATGTATGATTTTGCTGAAAATTGAGGATGCAAAAAGTCTGCATGTTTAATTCCTGCTTCTAGAAATTTTGAAGAGAGCCCAGTAACTAAAGATAGTCTCCATGGTTGTGCACCTTTGCATAGAATTGCATTAATGCAAATTCAAATTGTTTGAGTGACCTCTGAAATCTTAAACCTATACCAAAAAAGTTGAAAAACCTTCCTTCTTCAAATTTTTGTTCAGCCCCTGTTAAAATGCCCTTACCAGCAGTGCAATTTGAATATTCATGGCACAAGACTCCCATTTTCTGTAACCTGAATTTCCTTAGGTTTTTTAATGTTATTCTGAGTGGACTCCACAATGAAATTCAAGGGACCAGCAAAAATCAATTTTAGAGAACTTACAGCATACGATGTTTTCTCGTAAAAAAAAATTCATGCAGAGAAAATTGCTGCAGACATTTTTGTTGTCGGAGTCAACTTGCATTTGGGGACTACAGAAATGAAAAATTGATACATTTGATTTTCGCAAGGAAGCAAGTTATTAGTTATTTGGCAAATGTATCACATTGCTTCAAAGTTCAGCATCCCGTCAACTCATTTTCACAGCAGTTTGAGGCCTTGAATATTAGCAATTTTTTCCTAAATTTACCTGCAAACAGTTGAATAACGAAAAAGTCAGTTCATGGAACTCAAGAATTTCTTTGACAAAGATGCGTTGAGTCCCCTTCCATTTTATTTAGGAAGGTCCAACTGGTAAAATATTGATTGTGTGTTTTTAGCTTGCTGTATCTTAAATAATGTATAAAGCTGTGCTACTGATTAAAGAGGATTAAAAGCCAGTATGTTCTACAGCAGTATTTTCCAACCCGAAGTTCACAGACATTTTTTTCTGGTCCGCGGGAAATATTCTTCATGATAATAAATTTATGTAAAGTAGGAATGCAGTCTGTTATCTTTATCTGAAATTTTGGAATGACAATGGCTGCTGAAATTATCTGGTGGAAAATTAAAGTTACCTTTTCTCATAAATAATGCTTCATACAAATTTGTACCTGTTGAAATACAGTACAGTAAATTATTTTATTTTTCATTTCAAGAAAATTTTCTTAAAGCTCACCTTGCCAATATTTTTTAATGCATTCCCCTATTGCTTCTTAACTGGTTCTTGACTTAATTTTTGTGGAAAGGTAGAAACTTTTTAAATACAGAACCTGCAATGACGTCTTTTGAGCATTTTTTGAGTCTCCAAAATTTTTTTGTACTTCAAGGATTGTATTTTCTTTTATTTTTGTTATCAATTTGTGCTCTGTTTCCTGCTCTGAAGTGAGTAAATGTCATTGAGTGGATTTGGGTTGGGTGGGAAGGGGGTTTGGTTGTGGAAATCTTGATTGAACCTTGTGAACGCTGAAAAGTGGCAAATAAAGTGTTCTGTTCACTCATTCATTCAAAAAGTTTTATGAAACTTTGCTGGTGAGAAGACAATTTTATGGAAATTTGCTGGTCCATGAGCCCAAACACAGGGAACACTGTTCTAGAGAATTTAGCATACCTGCCCAGTTTTCTCTCTCTCTCTCTCTCATTCTCTCACACACTCCAACTAACAGCGGGTATAGATGGATGTTTTTCTGTTCGCGGCTTGCCTGAAAGGCGACCGGAATGCAACCTCGGAAGGAAAAAAATAAAAAAAATAAACTAAGGAAGAAAGAAAGAAAGAAAGACGGATTAAAATAGTAGGGGAAGACCCCAAACAAAAATGAGAGAGAGAAGAGAAAATTGCGAGAGCGTGTGTGTGTGTGTGTGTGTGTATGTGTTATAGTTGGTGTGCTTTTTTGATGTTGTGGTGGGCGTAATTAGCCCGCTGACTCGAGGCTTTTTGTCGTTTGTCACACGGAGTGCGTGTCAGGTGTGGATGAGAACTTCTCCGAGACGAGCCCCGGTGACGGATTGCTGGCATTGTAATGCCGTTGTTTGCCCCCTTCTTATTTTTCTATTGTTTAATCGTCTTCCTCTCGATTTTGTTTTTCTATTTTCTCATGTGCCCTTAAAAAGTACAGTATGTTCTATTTATTCTTGTTTTTTCTTTTCTTCGCATTTTGTCCCGTTTTCCGTCCCACTGCTGGGCAACAGAGCTAGAGGGTTTCCGCGAGAGCCCAGATCTTCTGCTGACCTCTGATCATATTCGAAAGAAAAACAAGTACTGTGTATCATTCACGAAATGTTTATGAGACGGGATCCAAGTCTTCTGAGGATTTCCGGACGGGATGAGAAAAGTATTTGAAAGATGAGTGATTTATTTTTAATGTGTTTTTCTAATGATATTGCTGCGTCGGTTTTTTTTTATATTCATTTTTTTAATTCACGGAAAGCTGAAGGGCTGCACTATAAATTTTCGACGTTTGATCAGATTGAAACTATTGTGTTAATTGGAAAGATTGCTTTTGAATTCGGACTATTTTACCTGGAAAATCTCGAGCTGCTTTATTCTTTATTTTTTGCCACTGCATGGAATTGGCAACTTTTTCGTATATGTATTATTGAGTACGGGTTCGAAAATTTCGGATGTCGTGTCATTCATGCATTCATAATGCATGTTTTTTGTGGCACAGGTTTTTTTTACAAGTACCTTTTAACTTTAAATTTTGGAGGGATACCGAAATGGCGAATTGTCTCGATACAGAAAATACCGTATTTGATTGATTGTGGGTCTTTTTTCTCGAGTGAAAAAGAATTAACGAAAGACCACCGTTCACAGGAATTGAAGAACTGCATGGAATATTGAATGGAAAATTGTGTCGGAAGTTTTCGTATACTTTAATTATTTTTTAAATAAAGAATTTTTTCAATTTTCAAGAGTTTATTTCATTTCATTCTGAAGATACCGGAGGGACTCGTGTCAGCATTGCTTTGCTGGAATCGAGTCTTTTCTGGAATTGCTGCAACAACAAAAAAGTATTCCGTTTCCATCAGAATATTCTATTGACTGATTTACACAGTACTCATGTCATAAGCGAATATTTAAATGATTAATTTCCCTCATTCGTCAGTCATTCGTTTTTGTGAGCTTGAATCACTCGAGGCTAATTATTTTCTAGGCTTACCTTGTCCTATTCACCAGCTCGCGCTGAATGAACAATATTTCTTGAGGGTTCCAATTTTACAGCCAATGAAATTACAATCTAAGTTCACGGAGAAATAAATGCCTGAATCCCGCGATAGTTTCTCATCATTTCGCTCACGAACTGTGGCAACGACTCGCCTGCTTTACCAGCATAATGTCCCATAAGCGTGTCAGTGGTGAAATTGCAACTTATCTGCTAATCCGAAACAGCAGCAGCATGAGTGAATATACACGTCAGTATATATGATCAGGTGGGGAGTGAATTTATGCTAGGGATATTTTACCTGTGCATGGTTTCATACTGTTACACCGGCCTTATCTTGATGCATATCTCACCCGTGTGTCAGCAGCATTTGCAAAAAAAAAAAAAAAAAAAAAAAGGGGGGGGAGGGGGGGAAAAAAATTGAGGGAAGAGAAGAAAAAAAAAAAAAAAAAAAAAAAAAAAAAAAAAAAGTGGGGGAAGGGGAGGAAAAATATTGAGGAAGGAAAACGAAAGCGTCGTCGGTTCGAGCTGAGTTTGACTGCAACCCATTCCGTCAGTTGCATGCATAATGTAACGAGGTGCACTTTTGGAGACACGCACCACTCATTTCATTCCCTCCACCTCTTTTTTTTGTGTTGGTTTTTGAAGCAGAGAAATATTGCATATTTATGTCACATTTTGTCGTTAGCTTTCTTGACTCTCGTATTATTGAGCGGTTTTGTTTTGCTGAGGCCGTCTCAGCGAGTTCTTGCGTCGCATTATTGTAATATTCTCGAAAGGAAAGAATTCAGAATGCAGGATGACACCTATTTGGTCACTTTTTTAAAAGATTATATTCAATATATACTTGGTAAATAATTTTGGGTTATAATTAAGTTGTTAAAAAGTCTTGTCATTCACCGGGTTCGGCTGCTGAAATTCTTGTAATGGTAGTATAGTAAGTAAATCAAGGGTTGACTACTGTGCAAAATATTGCTACAGTATTTCGGAAACGGGTAGAGGTTCATCATAGCCTTGATTTTTTAGTGTTTTTGGTTCTTGAAGCGGGGAAATATTGTGCATTTTTGTCCCATTTTATTGTTAGCTTTCTTGACTTTTGTATTGTTCAGTTTTGTTTTGCTGAGGTTGTCTGCGAGGTCTTGTGTTGCAATATTGTAGCATTGAACCTCTCTAAATTGAATTTCAAGGGACCAGCAACAAGATTTAACTTAGAAAGGTTTTGACTTAGGGAGGTTTTGAGTTATATAAATTTTTGACTTATGGAATCAAGCATTTTTATTGTGGGAAACATTGAAGAATTGCACTAAATTGTACATGGTGATATTCTGGGCCTTAAATTATTTCTAAAATGAGTTGACATTTTGCTGAACTTGGAGGCAGGGGTTCTTTGCCCAATTTAGTCTTTCACATAATTTCAAAGCACAATCAATTCTGTTTCTATTGCTTTTTCTTTCAGGCTTCAGTAAAACAATAGCTTAGAGGCCTCAAAAAAATTGACTCATATGAAGATTTTAGAGGAAAAGCCTTTGAGCTAGGGAGGTTTTCAGAGCATTGTTTCTTGGAAAATTCAGACAGGGACTTTTAAAAAATTTGACTTGTGGAGGTATTTGAGTCAACTTAGCAAGGTTCAACTGTATTCAAATGAAATTAAAAATACTGGATGATACTTGTTTGTTATTTTTTTTTCTTATGCCCTGTATTCAATATTTACTTGGTAAATAATCTTGGGTGAATGGAGTTGTTTCAAAATTATTGTCATTCACTGATGGGTTCTGCAGCTGAAGTTTTTTTATGGTGGTACTAATTCAGGCATTGAATACACCACAAAACATTTCAAACATTGACACAGAGGAGGTTCATTTCATAATATGCAACAAAGCCTTGATTTGTTTTGTGTTTGCTGTATGTTTTTTTAGTTGTTGAAGGAGACAAATATTTTATATTCATGTCAAATTTTGTCGTTAGCCTTCTTGACTTTCGTTTCGAGTGGATTTGTTGTGAGGCCGTCAGCGAGTTCTTGCGAGGATCTCTGTGTCGCTTTCTTTGTACAGCTAGTATTCGAAAGTAAATTCATAATATTGGATGAACATTTTTAGTTGCTTTTTTTGGATTACAGTATATTTTATTTTTACTTGGTGAATAATTTGGGTTCATTAAGTTGCCACAAAATTCTCGACAGTCACTGGGTTCCGCTGCTGAAGTTCTCGTAATGGTGGCAGTAAATCAAGGGTTGACTACTGTGCGAAATATTTTGATCTATGAAACACTTGAGATTCGTTTTCCAATGTGAAACATTGCCTTTCTTTTTCGTGTGCTTTTTGGTCGTTGAAGCAGAGAAATATTGTACTGCATATTTATATAACTTTTTTTATCTACCTTGACATTTGTATTGAGTAGGTTTGTTTTGAGAACGTCTGAGAGTTCTTACGAGGATATTTGCGCTGCCTTATTCTAATATTCGTAAGAAATTCATATATTTATTAACATTTTTTGGTTGCTTCTTGGATTATATTCAATATTTGCTTTGTAATCAATTCGTAATGATTGATTTGGCATGAAAATTTTTTCAGAAATGTTGTCCTAACTGGGTGGTATTCTTGAAGCTTTCGTAATGATGGTAATTATTCAGGCATTGACTGCTGAACAAAATATTTTAAATTTTGAAAGCTCAACAGAGCCTTGATTTTTTTCTGTGCGTTGGTTTACAGTATTCCGATTTCACTGAATTTCCAATGACACTGAAATTCGGAATGTGCTAAGTGGCTGACATCAGAAAATCTTTCGCGTGGTTCAATCCAATTGTTTTTGAAAACCATTCTTGTTAACCCGGAAGAAATGAATGCAGAAAAATCCTGAATTATTCGAGAAAAAATGCTGTTGAAAACGAAATTTGTGTCCAAGAAAATATTGGCAAATATCGTCATCATATGCATCAGGTTTGGCGGTTATGTTTCTGGTTCCTTCCTTGGACCGAATATTTTGCAAGATATGGGTTTGTGTCTGCCAAACCCAGGTTTGATGACAGATTCCCAGCAATGACAAGTATCTTCCCGTAAAGAATGGCGATGAGATGATTGCAATTCTTCTGTTGGTGAAGATGAATGTGAAGGGCAATCTGGAATGTTGTTTGGTTGGGAATAATTTGTTCAAGTCAAGGCTACAGCTGGAAAAAAAAACCGGCGAATGAACTGCTAATTATGTAAGATCTTGTTAGTTATCTTATACACAGTGGTTTCGACAGATAGAATCACGAAATTTGAATATTCAAAAACGTATAATTTCAAGAACCTGTCAAAAAAAAACTTTTTAGACGGTGACTGCAGTAGTTCCATTTCAAGTGGGTTTTCAGGAGTTAAAATCAACTTCATAAACCTAAATGCTGAATCTCGTTTATTTAAAAATAACCGAAAGGGATCATATTTTCGCAAAGAACAATTCTCATTTCTTATAGGCATCACAGTTCGTGTTTAAATTTATGGGTTTTACAAGAATCATTTTTTGCCTTCGGAACAATGAGTTATCGTCACCCTGAGAACTGACGTGCAGCACGTTAACTTGTGAAAACAAAAGAAACAGGATCTCATCAGAAGCAACTTCAAGTTAGATCGATGCCGTACTTATTATTTTCAGAGGAGAGGGTGATTTCTTATTTTTCCAAGAGCTTACGACAAACCAAAGGAGTTTCCTTTTTATTTTCCCAAACAATACCGCTCAGAATCCACCCAAGCAAAAATTAAAGTACCAATCAAACCGCCTCCGCTTCTAGGTACTCATTATCGGTGTAACAACTTTAAGAGCTACTCGAGACGCTGCTTTTGTGTTTCGAGTTTCTTTCTTTTTCGGTCTCCGATGGAAAACATAAAATACAGGGGGGGGGGGGGGAGGATGAAAGGTTGGAAAGAAAGGATCAATTATTGCCCGATATTCATTACTGGGTTGTTTCCGCGAGGGCGAGCGACATTTCCTGGACGAGTTGGCCTGATTTTCATGGGAATGCGCCGCGGGATTCTCGGCTCGGACAAGCCACGAAAGCCCGCCGAGGTAATTAGAGGTAATTGCGTCATTCTTCGACACTGGTTACCTGGGGTTTCCTATTTTATCTCTTCTTTTTTCTTTTCTTTTTTGCCCCCCGATTCTTTCAACTCTCATCATGCGGAAGTTGTTGTATCCGGGCTCAGCGTTTGTCCCGCAGTTATTTCCGAGGGCGAAACTCGACCATTTTTCGCGTCCGCCTCTGCGCTTTTGACGATGCCGTGGATGTGAAACATTTTCGAATGGTACAGGGGTTCGATGTATAAATTATGCCACGATTTCCCCCCCGAGAAAAAAAAAAAGTTTGTTCCGAACAAAAAATGAGAGCCTCTATTATTACAATCAACCCCCACACCCACAAAATGACTTGGGCTTCATGTAAGAGGCACGTAATTCACTGACGCACGTAATGCCCTTTTCTCTTCATTTAAAAAAATTCAAGACAAATATGAAACTCGGTGTCTTATGTTTGCCTGTCATGCGCATTATTGATCAAGATCTTGAACATGCATGGACGAATATTGAATCGAAAAAATATTTCCTGCTACAAGAGTTCAGTTCGAAAATTATGTCGGAAGCGTTTTTTGAAGATAAGAACTTGTGGAAGGGACTCTAAGAAATTATGAAAAAGTATAGCAAAATTGTTAAATGAAAGAAAGGGACTTGTCTCTTATAATCGATTTGGTCTCAGTTCAAATGGTATTTTTCTTTGAACAGGTATTGAAATTTATTTTTCGCGCTGAACGTTTTAAAAACACTAAAAGTGGTTTGGATAAATTCAAAGGCGGAATTGAACTGAAAATCATCGACAAACGGTGTTTGGAAGACCAGGATGGTTATGAGAAATAAAATTTTAAACTTCAAACGGTTTAGCGGATAAATAAAAATTAGAATATGATTGAAAGTAAGTCGAATAGTTATATTTAACAAAGAAATTGATTTATCACACATTAACTAACGATGACGCGTTTTCGCACGAAACGAATAACTTCCAAATTTATTCCATTCAAGCCACTACGTTTTTCGAATCCTACACTTCAACTTTCGTCCGAAATGCGAAATTCAGACGTTAATATCAAGAAGTATAGATTTTAAAACGCATTGAAACGGTCTTTCAATGACAACGTAGAGACTGAATAATGTTTTATAACATTCATAAAATCGTAGTCTTCCGGATGTAGATAATGTCCCATTAATCTCAGAACTGTAAATAATACAATTATTTATAAAACGTCATTATATAAAAATCAGCAGACGATAAGTGTACTGTACATGAGCTGGTTAGTTTTTCGATGACTTCAATCAATCAAATGCAGTACTTGGCATTAACGGACATAAATTACAGTCCATAAAACGTAAGAAATCAGATTTCCCGTAAAATTGAAACCATGCATTTAATTGTGTTGAAAAAAATCCCGATTACATTTTTGACCATGAAATAACCTCGGAAACGTCCCCTGTAACAAAAAAAAGCCATCTTTACTTATTCGCATAAAAATTTTTTGATCAGAATCTCTTCTTTCCCGGAAGGCTCATTTTTAAAGGGAACGGTTGCTTTAAAAAATTAAAAACTCCCGTTTCGTTGGACTGAAACTTTTCCACGCGCGAAGAGTTTCCGCGGAAATTGCAGGAAAAAAAAAAGGTTTAGTGGTGCAAGAAAACTACCCTGAAGATATCCCTCATTATTTATTCTTTAGACATCAACCCCGTGTCAACCGGGGTCTTCAAGCTGCTCAGCAGCCCTGAAAAACATTGACCTTGGGGCTCCCCAAGTTTTCTATGAATGGCCCCGCATTCAGTCCATCTCGGGTCGCCGGCTTCACGGATACGATAGAAGAAAAATACAATCGTTTAATGAACGAAATCTTAATAAAAATACCCAGCATAAAGAGCAAATATCCATGACCGAAAGAGAGAGAGAGAGGGAACGTTTCTATCAAACCACCACCACCACTCACTCCTTTCATCTGCCAGCATGTCAGCAATTCATGTCCTTGAAAGGGGAGGAAGAAGATGAAAAATAATTTTAAAAAGCAAGAAATCAGGACTTGGCACACACACACAGACACATACACTCACTGAAGAAAAAAAAAAGAGAGTTTGAGATGTGCTGGGATTCGAAAGAGGGGCTTTAAAGCCATCTGCACAGCTTTTCAACAACATCATCACTTACATGGACGGCTGCAGGGCATCAAGGGGGATGGCTAATGGCTCTGCGGCCACGCCATATACAGCCCCATTAATTCTCCCTTTTCAAGCCAGCAATGAAACATGGCTTGTGAAACTGTGTAAATTTTGCTCCTATTTGTATCATCAAGGACTCAAGGACTCGCTTTCGTTTTGAAACATTATTTGTTTGGCAATAGTGTAGCTTCAGTAGCATTTCATTGCTAGAAATGTTGGTGCAGAATGCAAATTTTGCCTTTATTCCCATAAATTTTATTGTAATTCATTCAAATGCCAGATGCACTTGCACTTTGAATTGAATTTAACAGCAAGCTTTATTTTCTGCTTTTCAGCATTCACAAGGTTCAAGCAACATTCTCACAACCAAAGCCGTTTGTAAGACACGCAACTTCATTTTTCAAAGCAACAATTTGGCACAAAACATATCCCCACATACGGCACATACCCAGGCTTTCAGCAGAATATTTTTTTAATTTTAGGAATCTTGACACTTGAAGTTTGCTGTAATGCTTACTAATACTAAAATTAGAGGTGAATTCAATAGCACTTTATCTGCATTTGTTTTATTTTTTTCTGTCTCATTGTGTGTATTATATTCATTTAACAACGTTTTTGTCGGACCATTGGTCTCGGGGTTTTGGAAGTTTTTCCTTCTTCCTGTAACCTTTAAGAGGATGACCTTATATTGCCAGATAGTCAAATGGATGTGCATTACCAAAAATCTAGGAGACACATAACAGTGGGAACTTATAACCATTCATTGCATGGGATAACAAGGTATACTTAACTTGTTGAAATTCAAGTGCAGTATCATTTGAGCCAACATTTATCACTGTCCACATTGAAGTTTCCATTTTTATAAAGTTTCAACTGATGTGATTTGAGTACAGGGTGCAATAAAAATGTTGGCATTTGTGATGAAAAAATAATTCCTCATAGGTGGATACCTTTTTTGGTTTCAAATTTCCATGGTATTCAAGTAAGAAGAGTGTTTTTCTGATGTGATTACCTCAAGATTTTCCCGCCAGTCTTATGATTACCAGTGATTCCGACATTTGGCATTTCTATCCACCGAGGGGCTTACCCTTCGAAAAAAAAGGGGTCCATTGACTCCGCGGGATAAAAGTCCTTTCATTCCTGGGCTGGCCGCCCTGTTTAAGACGGCCGCTGATTTCATCAAATCCCTCAAAAATTTTGCAGCTTTCTGCAGGAGTGCTTGGTTTTTGGGGGACACAGAAATTCAACTGCCTGAAAGTGTTGCTGCTGATGAAATGTATNGAAACTTTTCCACGCGCGAAGAGTTTCCGCGGAAATTGCAGGAAAAAAAAAAGGTTTAGTGGTGCAAGAAAACTACCCTGAAGATATCCCTCATTATTTATTCTTTAGACATCAACCCCGTGTCAACCGGGGTCTTCAAGCTGCTCAGCAGCCCTGAAAAACATTGACCTTGGGGCTCCCCAAGTTTTCTATGAATGGCCCCGCATTCAGTCCATCTCGGGTCGCCGGCTTCCCGGATACGATAGAAGAAAAATACAATCGTCTAATGAACGAAATCTTAATAAAAATACCCAGCATAAAGAGCAAATATCCATGACCGAAAGAGAGAGAGAGAGAGGGAACGTTTCTATCAAACCACGACCACCACTCACTCCTTTCATCTGCCAGCATGTCAGCAATTCATGTCCTTGAAAGGGGAAGAAGATGAAAAATAATTTTAAAAAGCAAGAAATCAGGACTTGGCACACACACACACACACACACACACACACATGCACTCACTGAAGAAAAAAAAAGAGAGTTTGAGATGTGCTGGGATTCGAAAGAGGGGCTTTAAAGCCATCTGCACAGCTTTTCAACAACATCATCACTTACATGGACGGCTGCAGGGCATCAAGGGGGATGGCTAATGGCTCTGCGGCCACGCCATATACAGCCCCATTAATTCTCCCTTTTCAAGCCAGCAATGAAACATGGCTTGTGAAACTGTGTAAATTTTGCTCCTATTTGTATCATCAAGGACTCAAGGACTCGTTTTTGGTTTGGAACATTATTTGTTTGGTGATAATGTAGCTTCAGCAGCAGCATTTCTTTGCTGGAAATGTTGGTGCAGAATGCACATTTTGCCTTTGATCCCATAAATTTTATTGTAATCCATTCAAATGCCAGATGCACTTGCACTTTGAATTGAATTTAACAGCAAGCTTTATTTTCTGCTTTTCAGCCTTCACAAGGTTCAATAAGCAACATTCCCACACCCAGACCCATTTGTAAGACACGCAACTGGATTTTTCAAATCAACAATTTTGCGCAAAACATATACCCACATAAGGCACATACCCAGGCTTTCAGCAGAATATTTTTTTTAAATTTTAGGAATCATGATACTTGAAGTTTGTAATGCTTACTAATACTAAAATTAAAGGGGAATTCAATAGCACTTTAATTTCAAATACTCGGGTTTATTGAGTAATTGCTGCGCAGAGAGTTATTTAATTTTAGGACGAATTTTATTAACGCTATTATGGAGAATTTATACTTAAAACATTATTAATCAGTTCCGTGTACTCACAATAAGCTGTTTCACCCGAAAAATGCATGTTTATTTTGGCACGCTTATAGCATGGAATTTTATCTACAGAATGCAATTTAATACCGTGCAACATTGTGAAAAAAATTAATGAAATGCAAGCCATTTCGCGTGATTGGTTCAACGCTATAGGCAAGAAATTTATCCAGAAGACTCGTTTCATTGATAAACTTCAATTGAACCATTAGGAAGATTAGTAAAGTAATCCATGAAACGATTTTTTAAACGAAAATTGATTTAATCAATTATTAATCAATCATCTCAGAGATCATTGAAAAAACCAGAAAACTTCAAAGAAAGCTACGTTTTCTAGGCCTTGAAAAAATGTTCGTGAATCCCTATGACTAACTAAAATTTTTGCTCCAACGCGATGATGAGCTTCATTTTTTGAAAATATTTATATGAAAAGTATAAACGAACTCAGAAGTACTGAAGTTGTTCAATGAATGAAGTCTCCAAAGACGTTTCGTTTCATCTTCTCCAGCCCGGAAATTCGCACAATTCTTTTTTTCACGGGAAAAAGAATACAAAAGAATCGGCAGTCACCTTCTTTTTAACTGAGCTGTTCCCCTTAGTTTTTGTCACCACCTTTGGCAAGGCTCCTAACAAATACGTCGTCTGCCCATCAGTTAAAGATTCCTTGAGGTTGCCCCATTTTGTGTCAACTTGCTTCTGAACAATGGACAGGGAATTGTTTTCTTCTTTTCTCGTCAGGGTCCTTTTTTTTTTCTTCTTTCCCCCAAGTTTTTTCCTTCCCCCAACCGCGGCGTGTTTGTTTGTCGAGTCTCCGAGATCCGTTCGTTTCATCTGTGCATTAAAATACGCTGGTCCGGGAGGAAAAAGATACGAGAAAATAGAGCGGAAAAGTAAGAAGAAGGAACGAAAGTCCGGGGATGATGAAAATGGTAACAAGTATAAAAAAAAGAGGAGGAAAAAAAAGACGAAGGTGAGAAAAAATCTTGGTACTGGGCAAAAGACCGGGGCCGTGAATAATGGAAAGATGTGGCGTGAGGGGTTTTTGTCTTTTCTCCGAATCGTGTACAAAGCAGACGGGGCATGTGTTTTGCCCCCTTCGTTCAGCAGATTCAATTATCTGCTGGTTTCTCATCAAAAAGCCTGCTTTTTGGCACCTGGCTCTGAACTTTTTTTTTTTTCAATTACTACACGGTCCTTGATGATCCGAGGAAAGGAATGTTTTTCTCTTTCTTCTCTGTAGTAAATGAAATTCGTTTGCGAGGGAACAACCGAAAATTGTTTGCTTGTTCCCTTCGACCTGCGCTTTTTCTCCGGAGGCATGCATTATTGTAATCGGCTTTTCGGGCTGGAATTTTTGGCCGTCTTTCAGAAACATCCCTTAATTTCCCCGCATAGGTTCTTTGAAGCTATAATTGAAACAGAAAAGATGGCTGCACAACATACGAGCGTGTTTCGCAGAAGAGCAGGCATCAGAATGTAGTTACAGGCGTTAATTAGGTCAGACCCGCTGATTTAGACTTTTAGAGAAGACCAAGTTTGCGTAATATCCACTAGAATCACACTAAAATTAAGTATGCTCGGTGCCTTTGTCAGAATAAATAAGAGATTATGCAAGAGAGAACTGAGTTCTTGTATTCAATTAATTGCTGCTCATAAATATTTGAGATGAACTTTTGCCCGAATACTGACATGAACAAGACTTGATGATTTGCTGAGAAAATGTGTTGATAATTCAGAAATTCAGCAAGGGTTATTGGATAATGTACATACACTCTGATTATTTCTCTCAGTGATTCAAAACCTTTTTTTGCAATCAACTTCAGGTGTTACTTTGTAATTTGACCTCCTGCAATTTGATGGTGAAATTTTCAGGGAGTAGGTACGTTGATTTGCAATTCAACCCTTGCCCCACAATTTGATCTGCTTTTTTGCATTTTTGTACTGATATTTTTGAATTTCAAAAAGTGCCTCGCAATTTAATCAACCAATTTGCAATTAGACCCTAGTTGGGCAATTGATTAGGGTCAAATTGCAAGGTACCACGTGTACCTGAGGTTCATCAGCATCTGGAGAATTAGAGTATTGATATTTTTATTTGTAAAATTGTGTAGTAAGGCTTTAAAAAAACTGTAGTTTATTCAAGCTTGATGACAGTACTAATCACAGAAATTCCGAGAAGAACGTCAAGCATGGACAGGTTTCTGTTTGGATTAGTTCTTTGATGTCAATTTATTCCCTATTGAATTTTTTAATCTGTCATTCCAGTCACTACATCGGCTCGGAAAAAGGAAGGTCTTATTTGAGGCGAATAAGATTGATGCTGTGTCAAGGACTTCAAGTTCCTAAGTGTCAAATAAAAACCGAGGACTTGATGTGCGTGACACAAACACAAAAGTACCAGCTACGAATGACTCAGCAAATTCTCAGGCTTTAATAATGCATGGGAAACTCGGCAGCACTTCAAAAACACATTTACCTCTCGGAGGATTCGAATTATAATCCCTTGAGTCTTCCATGAGACACTCCTTGCAAATGCGGTCTTCTTACTCTGTATTCCCTTCGTGTCGTTCATCATTCATCCGCTTAAATTTTCCACCAGAGCAGGCGAATTATTATTATTTTTTCATCATTCTTCCTCCTTTCTCGTCTATTTTCTCAAGCTACAAAAATCAGCACATATTTATTCGATAACCAGATAATGAGTTGAATTTATTAGAGGTGGGTCTGACTCCGTCAAAACCCCTTACTTAGTCGAAGTTTCATAACTAGCATAAAGTCGTTCTTTAATTTGATTCCATGTCATAAAACTCCTTCTCTTGTCATAATAACTTATACGCCTAAACC
This sequence comes from Notodromas monacha, assembly GCA_905338405.1. Classification (NCBI taxonomy): domain Eukaryota; kingdom Metazoa; phylum Arthropoda; class Ostracoda; order Podocopida; family Cyprididae; genus Notodromas; species Notodromas monacha. The sequence continues at coordinate 33,893 of CAJPEX010001697.1, forward strand.
AGTGTTCCCCAACCTTTTTGGGCCTGCCAACCAGCACATTTTGATAATTTTTTGTAGACTGGCAAAATTTAAAAAAAATTTCTGCAGACTAGCAAAGTTTCAGAAAATGCTTGCAGACTCAATAAATTGTCATTTGAAAGACTGTATGGCAGTTATTTAAAAATATCTGCTTGTTGCAAAAATTAAGTAAATAATCAATGAAGCAGATGTTGTGGAATGTCTTCATTGGCTCGAAGAAAATTTTTTAAGAATGAAAAATTCAAATAATTTATTTCAGCAGATGAAAATTTGTCCAAAGCATTATTAGGAAAAGAGTCAACTTTTATTTTTCACCAGACAATTTCAACTGCTGTTGCCTTTCCGAAATTTCACATAAATATAACAGACTTCATTGCTAATTTTGATGAATTTATCTTGCTGAAGAAAAAATTTCCCATTGACCAGAAAAAACTTCTTTAGACAAGTGCGAGTCAATGGAAAACAGGTTGGGGAACACTGGCGTGAAAAAAATCAAGTCTTCTGTCCAAATTTAAACTTGACAAGCATTTCAAAGGATGCCTTTTACAGGTTTTTTGCACTAATCTTGAAAAATCTCCTGGTCCTATTTGCTTTGCAAAATAACCTGGCTTCTACTGGAGAAGAATTGAATCCTTTATGCAAAGCATTTTCTGTAATCCTTGAATATTTTAGAGTTTTGCAGTTTAAATCATGGATGTCTACTACTAGAAGCTCCTCACGCAAAATTAAAATACTGTGTATTCCTTGGTTATACAACTCGCATTCGTTTTTACTTTTACAAATAAAACATATTTTTAGGCTGTCAATGTACGTACTTGGGAATCCTCAACAAGAACCTGCATTATGTGCTGAATTAAATTAAATAAACGTCCGAACATTTTTTTTTGTTCTGTGGGCATGAAAAGCGTTGTTGTTCTTTTTTTTAATGTGTATGACTCATGCATCAATAAAAAGGTCTTTCACCAAATCTTAGAGGACCAATATGATTTTTAACTGCATATGATTTCTCCTCACAAAGATTCTCTGCAAATTGTTTAATCAATTGAAAATAATCTGGGAACAGATGGGAACTGATCACCTTGTGCTCTAATTTGTACTCTGTAATTACCTGGTGCTCTGATGATCATGATTGATGTATTTTTTTTTGTCGTCTGAAAAAAGATGAAATATTCATTTGCATTAATCATGCATTTGTACATGTTCTGTTAAGTATTCCTTAAAAACATGAATATCGCTTTTTTCTGTCCTTATTGAAGAAGAGGGGTTTGGATGATTTGGATTATGGGATGCAGAAAACATTTTTTTAACCGTGTGAATGCAGACAAGCAGCAAATAAAGCTAATATTTTTTTATCTGTCTATGCGTAGATTGATACTGTCGCAATTTCTTCAACCTGTTGCGTGATGCAATCGAGTATTTTCTCAGTAGAATGCCTCTGCTTTTCTGGCATCCGGAAGGGGATCATTAGCCAATGACCCACGTCAAAATAATCTCCACCCAGACTGAGGCAGTTTTGGGGAATGAATCAGCTTCAAAGTATTGATCGTATTTCAGCAAGAAATTAAACTAAGGTACAGTATTTTGAGGAAGAGAACAGTATTATTGAATATGTCCTAAACCATTGTTCCCCAACCTTTTTGCGCCTGCCAACCAGCACATTTTGATAATTTTTTGTAGACTGGCAAATTTCAAAAAATTTCTGCAGACTAGCAAAGTTTCATAAAATGCTTGCAGACTCAATAAAGTGTCATTTGAAAGACTTTATGCCAGTTATTGAAAAATATCTGCTTGTTGCAAAAAGTAAGTAAATAATCAATGAAGCAGCTGTTGTGAAATTGGCTCGAAGAAAATTTTTAAGAATGAAAAATTCAAATAACTTATTTCAGCAGTTAAAAATTTGTCCAAAGCATTATTAGGAAAAGAGTCAAATTTTATTTTTCATCCGACAATTTTAAGTGCTGTTGTCTTTCCGAAATTTCGCATAAATATAACAGACTTTATTGCTAATTTTGATGAATTTATCTTGCTGAAGAAAATGTCCCATAGACCAGCAAAAAAACTTCTGCAGACAAGTGCCAGTCTATGGAAAACAGGTTGGGGAACACTGGCGTGAAAAAAATCAAGTCTTCTGTCCAAATTTAAACTTGACAAGCATTTCAAAGGATGCCTTTTACAGGTTTTTTGCACTAATCTTGAAAAATCTCCTGGTCCTATTTGCTTTGCAAAATAACCTGGCTTCTACTGGAGAAGAATTGAATCCTTTATGCAAAGCTTTTTCTGTAAACCTTGAATATTTTAGAGTTTTGCAGTTTAAATCGTGGAAGTCTACTACTAGAAGCTCCTCACGCAAAGTTAAAATACTGTATATCCCTTGGTTATACAACTCGCATTCGTTTTTACTGTTACAAATAAAACATATTTTTAGGCTGTCAATGTGCGTACTTAGGAATCCTCAACAAGAACCTGCATTATGTGCTGAATTAAATTAAATAAACGTCCGAGCATTTTTTTTTGTTCTGTGGGCATGAAAAGCGTTGTTGTTCTTTTTTTTAATGTGTATGACTCATGCATCAATAAAAAGGTCTTTCACCAAATCTTAGAGGTCCAATATGATTTTTAACTGCATTTGATTTCTCCTCACAAAGATTCTCTGCAAATTGTTCAATCAATTGAAAATAATCTGGGAACAGATGGGAACTGAACACCTTGTGCTCTAATTTGTACTCTGTAATTACCTGGTGCTCTGATGATTATGTTTGATGTTTTCTTTTTGTCATGTGAGAAAAGGGAAAATATGCATTCGTATTAATCATGCAGTTGTATAATTCTGTTATGTATTAATTTAAAACATGAATATAATTTTTTTTCAGTCCTTATACTCCAGGATTTAGTTGAATAATGTGTATGGAAAAAATGGGTTTTGGAAGATTTGGATTATGGGATGCAGAAAACAGTTTTTTAACCTTGTGAATGCTGACAAGCAGCAAATAAAACTAATATTTTTTTTATCTATCTATGCGTAGATTGATACTGTCGCAATTTCTTCAACCTGTTGCGTGATGCAATCGAGTATTTTCTCAGTAGAATGCCTCTGCTTTTCTGGCATCCGGAAGGGGATCATTAGCCAATGACCCACGTCAATCACCTCTGCTCATTTTTCCTGGTGTGCCAGTACTGGGAAGGGGATAATGACTTCAAGCTACAGCCCAGTGGAGGCTAGGCAAGTGTGAACCCGTCCCCCACCTGCGAGCGTGATTAAAGCTTTAGCATGCAGCCAGAAGCCCGCCAATCTGCCGAATTAANTCTATGCGTAGATTGATACTGTCGCAATTTCTTCAACCTGTTGCGTGATGCAATCGAGTATTTTCTCAGTAGAATGCCTCTGCTTTTCTGGCATCCGGAAGGGGATCATTAGCCAATGACCCACGTCAATCACCTCTGCTCATTTTTCCTGGTGTGCCAGTACTGGGAAGGGGATAATGACTTCAAGCTACAGCCCAGTGGAGGCTAGGCAAGTGTGAACCCGTCCCCCACCTGCGAGCGTGATTAAAGCTTTAGCATGCAGCCAGAAGCCCGCCAATCTGCCGAATTAATTGGCATGGGAACGGAGAGAAAAGGAATCAAACCTGTAAAGCAGGTGACGACCCTAATTATCCAGGATTTGATCAACTTCGCGTTTGATTAGCCGTGTCTCAATTTTGATTCATTGAGAGGATATAAAGGCTTAGTACTGTGCATAAGCACGTGATACCTCGTATAAATTGAAATTGCGCCACTGTATTCGACAGAAGAAACTTGCTTGGAAATTTAAAATGACGGCATCTTCGCATAGTTGAATTTTTCATCGTTAAATCAATCCTTCAGTATTTTTTAATTATTATTTTTTTTACCACGATAAACCAATGACAAGCGTTTTGAGATTTCCTCGCAATTGTGAGTTACTTCACTTTCAGGTCATCGTAAAAATATTTTATTTCATCTTTTGACTCAAGTCGTGAATAATTTGATCGCGGATCGTATTTGTTTACCTTTTCTAAGGCACCCAGCCATTATCTCACATGATTGAACTTGTGTATATTTACAAAAACGCGTCAGGCTGATCAATTTAAGTTTGGACTAAATTATTCACGAACGTGCGAAAAAATCATGAATCATGAAGATGCAAGAATTGTGATGCATCATGTTCATGTGCTGGAAAGAAGTTTCACGTTTATACTCTTAAACAATTCAATATTTCTAATTTATTATCGTATAAAACATAAATAATTGCGACTATTCAACGTGGTCAGCTAGATTTTGAGGTCAGAATATGCAGTACTGCACACAACTTGAAATTCCAAATATGAACCTCTGTATATTTTAAAGTAATTAATATTTTATCTAATCATCTCACTCCAATTCAAGTTCTTCATCTGATACACTTCTGCAACTACTGTTTCGCCCGAATTCAGATCCTTAATTAATCCTAAATACCTGTAATACTGAGCACTGGTGACAGTTCCCGGAAAAGGGTACATTAATTAACAAGGTACTCTTATTTTGTCCGTTTCTTTATTTTTTTCCGATTCCTTGAATGGAGAAGGATTGAAATTCTCACTCATGCTGGATGTTTGATAAACTCAGAATATGTCCTCCAATTAGAATCGATGCCAAAAATTACATGGACTAAATACGAACTTGTGGCTGATGAATGCAAAAAAGGATAGTCATCAGATCTCAAAACTTGCGGAATTTTGTGCGTAGAAGTCTGCAATATTCTTTATGTTACCTTTTGAATATTTTTTTCCTAATTTTTTACGCAATAAATGCCCTTATTTTCATCACCTTCGAAGTGGGCTGGGAATCTTGACTATACAATAAGTGAGATTCCAAAGGGCTTTTTAATGCAGTAGCACTTCTTAATTCTTCAAAATTTCCTTTGTTTAAGCTACTCGAAATGCTCTTTGAATGAATTGAATAAAGCAATAATAACACAGCGATGCTGATTCTGATGATGGTAGAGTGCTTCTCACCTTCACGGGATGTTTATTTACAAAAATAACCATCTATAGGCGGACTCTCCTTTCTTCCTTCCTTCATTTGGTCTACAGTGATTTTATTTGTAAAATACATTTTCCGTTGGTCCCATAGGGATTCTCTACCCATCCGATAGGGGCTCTTTCCAACAGAATCCTTTCTACAATGCATTTTAACTGGTCTCCTGAATTTCATTGTAGAGAGTACTTCTTTATATACATATATTTTTTAGACCTTATTTGAGTAATTTGACTGCTGCAGCACCAGTTCAATTGTTCAATGCATGAGGAGTTGAGGACACATTTCATTGTGGTATTTCATGCCGTATGTCATACTCTATGCCTTTTACAAGTTTGCAACAAATGCAGTATTCACTCAATTAGTCAAGTGACGCGAACCCTAGACTAAGACTCGCGCCTTAATTTTTTACCCTAAAATGTTGATGAAATTATATCCGAAGTAGGACACACGCCCCATTCTTAGTGACTGAAAAAAAAACTACAATGCTTGAAGACTTAGAGACACCAGAATTCAAACGTGAACATGAATTCAAACTGAATTTCATTATTTTCTCATTGTTTTGATTTTTAAAAATTCCAGCCCCAAAAATTTCCAATAATATTCAATTTTGACGCGAACCTAAACCTCTAATATTTTTTGTGTGTGCCAATTTTATTCATATCCCCCATTTTCCTCTCGATGATGATTAAAAAGGTGCACGTTGTACTTGAGTAAATACGGATAATATTTTTTTTGCCGTAAGGAAGTGGTCCTGGTATTTTTGGGGGTTGAGCGCAGGTTAGCAACCAGGCTGGATGCCGTCTGGAAAAGTAACCAGGAAGAAGTGTATGTGTGTGTGTGACCTGTGTGTGTGTGTGATTGTGTGTGTGTGTGTGTGTGCGTGGATGTGGATGAAAGCAGGATAAATAAACGTGACTTCGTGCCCACCTCGAGGCAGCAGGTGAGTACTTTGGTTACGCGGCTGAGAGTGTGAGTCTCACGTGTGTATGCGCGCGCTGTCCGCGGGCAGCGGCCGTGACTAAAATCCCGTGACGAAAAAACTTCTTGACGAAACGCGTGTGTATGAGTACCTTTTCTCCATTTGTGTGCGTGTGTGTGTGTGTGTAAGAGTACCTGCGTGTGCACTATACTACTGTGAGCATTCATAAACGTATTATGTACTCGGTTACTTCGTCGCTCTTGTAAAGCACGCTTCCCTACTCTTAGGCTAATGCCCCGGCTCGTGGTCTTAAAGACCGTTGGGTTAAGACTGAAAGGCCCAAAGGCAAAATGAACCCTAAGTACACACACACACACACACACACAATGTGTATGTGTGTGTGTGTGTGTGTTTTTTACTCCTTGAGGAATTTTTGATAACAATAATAGGCTATTTAAATTCTATATTTTTGTGTAATATTAAAAACAAATACGCACACAGGGGAACTATCTCTGCAACACTATTAGTTGAGGAATAAAATGCTGAAAATAAAAGATTGAATAAACAGAACAAAATATATTTTTTGGCAGAGTGCCTGACATGTATGCATACATGTCAAATGTCCAGTTGTATTTCATGGATTGTATTTTCTTTTATTTTTGTTATCAATTTGTGCTCTGTTTCCTGCTCTGAAGTAATTAAATGTCATTGAGTGGATTTGGGTTGGTTAGGAAGGGGGTTTGGTTGTGGAAATCTTGATTTAACCTTGTGAACGCTGAAAAGTGGCAAATAAAGTGTTCTGTTCATTCATTCATTCAATTCTCTTGCCTTTTTGAGATGCAATACTCTCTTGATTTTTTGTTTTTACATATAGCGTGGGACCAGAAAAAATTGTTGTACAGAGAATTACGTTGTTGAGAATCCATAGAATAGCATTGGTGGAGAACGTTATTGGACAAAACAGCAATTCTTTGTGCAGAGAAATTCGTTTTATAAAATCATTGTGCAGAGATATAGTCTACCTGTAGTACCCATAATTGGCATTAGCATACGTGATGTTTTGTTTCACTACAAATGCTTGATTGCGGAGTACAATTAAACGAGATTATGATTTCGCAAAATCTAAAAAGTTTCTGCACAATTCGAACTCCTGATAACGTGGTTTTCATCTGCCGTTTTCTGGCCATGAACCGAGTTTCTGGGACACTTTGGTTCTAGAAATGCTGCAGGAAATTCTTGACTCAATGACCCAAGCATTTATTAATTGTGGCCGAAATTTAAATCAATGCTTACTTAACACACCTATTACTTTCCATTTAATGTAAACTAATAGGCGTGAAATATTCATTAAAATTAGTTTTCCTTTAAGATAATTTATCTTTGTCCTGTACCTGTCGGAATCAAACTTTGGACGTAACATTAAACGCTTTCGATACTCGATTATATCGGAGATGTAACGCAGCACTTGATTGGATTCGCTGATGTACGTATTTCACGATTTTAAAAAATGATTATGATTACTCATTACGATGTCCGGTCGTTGTTGAAAACACTCTATGCTGGTCAATTATTCATGAGTATTGATTATTTTGACAAAGGCTGGTTTATTACCATTAATCTGAATAATTCGATTTCTACTGCATTTTAAACTTCGTTCTCCATGCAAATAATATTCTTGCCGCAGCACAGAAAACATATAGAAATTCGCTTCTCTTATATAGGTCCGAATGACGCAGTCAAGTTGCCCAAGATGAGCCTCCAACAGAATCTCGCTGCCTGAAAAAAAATAAAATAAAAGATCGAATGAAAAATTTTTTTTTAGCAAGTTTGTTCGAGAAACCCAATAGTTTCGAAGCCAATAAGAACCGTCGACGCTTGCTTTGGAAAACGATTCAGTTTTCCCAGAACTGTTTGGATAGAATGACCCTCGCACACGCATCATGACATCAGCCCACGATGGCTGACGCAGGAAAATACCTTCTGAGTTCTCAGTTTATTTTTATTTTTATTTTTTTTCGTACTGAAGAGGGGGGGGGGAATGAGAACAGCCAAACATGACGTCATGCTGAAATCCAAGCTAGAAACACTTCCACGAATCTTCAACACACATGCAAAAAAAAAAAAAAAAAAAAAAAAAAAAAAAAANTGAAATCCAAGCTAGAAACACTTCCACGAATCTTCAAAACACATAAAAAAAAAAAAAAAAAATGCGTCAGGGATAATCTCCAGAAAGAAAGTGAGAATTAAAGGAGGAAACGACCAAGAAAACCGGAGCGCGAAGTCAAATGAGCAAGAAACAACGGTGTGCTGTCACGTTAAGTTGACAGGTGTTTTATTTTTGTAAACCCGAAACCAGCGTGGAAAAAAAGGAGGAATTTTCCTTCAACCAGCAGAAAATCCAAAGCTTATTGCATATATATATTGTATATATATATTTTTTTTTTCACATTTCTATTCCCGAAATCCTCTTGCAGCTGAGCCTTCAAGAAAGTAGCTTCGAAATTAATTTGACGCAAAAGCGCGGCATTAAATCTCGAGGTCCGTAATTGGCGCGTTGTTCCAAGTGTGCCTGGAGCGATCAATTAATCCCCCCCTAGAAATAAACCTCCGCTCGAAGAATACAGACACCCAATAAACCCGCCATGCAATTACTGAAGTGAGTAATTGGCCTGCAGAAGAAGGGGGAAATATTTTTGAAAAGGTTGTGTTCGAGGCGATACCAACAAAAAAAAAAGTATAAGAATAAATAAGAAAGAAAACATCGCACTACAGCCCGTGGAGGTCAATATGCCGAGAGTTTCGTAATTGCAGGGGTTTGCTTGGACTCAAACGCTGTTATTATCCGTTTTCAAATTTACAATACGTATGATTTTATGCTTATGTGATTCATTTTTTTTCTGGACACTGTTGAAGGACTTCTTCTCTCTATTGGTGATTATTTTTTTTCGGTTTGGTATAAGGAAAGGCCACGAGTGTAGCATTTTTTCCCCTAAGTACTGAAATGTCAGTTGAAAAAAAATGTCGGGAGCTTCTTTATCTGAACTTTGCGCCACAAAAAATACATTAATCTCCTGTAAAGTTCCATCCGTTGAGAATGATTCATTATGCAACTTGGCTTTTTGTGGGAAATGAATAAATTTGATAATACTGCACACAATTTTCTCATTGTTTTCTTCTCAAAGCTGGAGCCAACATTATTCCATCAAGATCCACTCACCATAATATCACGACTGATGGGATGATAAATGTATCCAAAAAATCTTGAAAAATAAGTACTAAAGCACAAATGCCCTTCATCCCACCAAAACCTTTAATTTAGATGATCATCGAATAATTTTATATCTAGTTTTTCTCTCTCTTAAACATGGAAAAATCTGCTTTGATTGAGTCCAAATCTTCGAAGTGCCCCAAGAAAGGCAGAACTGCTCAGGATCGAAAACAATCACAGCATGCAGTGGGTATATGTGCATTAAAAAAAATCAATCGAACTTCAAATAATGAATTATTTGTGCATGGGGCTCACTCGCTCAGAACTAAAATTCAAGCAAAAATAAAAAAAAATACATTCACAGCTTCTATCTTTGGAAAACAATTCATGGGCTGTTGGGGAACCGCAGGCCAATCTCGAATCGCATTAATCAAGATGCAAGTCTTATTGAAGCCACAAAAAAGTACTCATCGGAAGCCAGGAAAACCAGGGAAGGGTTTAATAGCATCCCTGGCCACAAAATTTCATACCCCCAGTGAACCACTGCATTTTATTCAACTTCAATTTCTTGACCAATAACAGCCCCTAAAAATCAAACCACATCTATAGCACATCACCTCTTGAAGGTCATATAATTAATCAAAAACGTATTTAAACGAGGGTTACGATCTTCTTTTGAAATCACAGTCCGATCTGAGCCTTTGAGCTGGTTACTTTTGTAGTTTTGTGAAATCTGTGACGATTGTGTAAAATGCCGAGTTGTTCGTTGGGGCATAAGTAAACAAAATTATCACTGAGAAATTTCGTTTTATGTATTTGCTTCTGTCCCAAAAAAATTAAGTCTTCTGTCCAAATTTAAACTTGTTATTGTTTTTGATTCATTTGAGAAATAGTGATGCAACATACGAATCTGTGTGGGAGCTTGATAAAATTTGGTTGCAAATCCTGGTTTTCAAACACGATTCAAGACTCTTTTTCATTAAATTCTGTAGTAAAACGAGAATACAAATAGCTGTTTTGGGAATTCAAATTCATTCCCTTCAACATCATCGATATTTCGCCAGAATTTTCGTAACATCGGAAATGTCGTCACCGAATTCGATCTCATATTTGAGACCAGCACGACGTTCCAAAAAAAAAATGTCTCGCAAGTCGCAACTAATTCCGAAAATGATTCCTTGTAAACAAATTTTTTTTCTCAAACAGACTCCTTGAGGAATGGGAACCAAGATTTTAGTACTTGTGCAACGAAATGCCGTCCTACTCCGAGATATACTGGGGAGTGGAGTTCAAGATAGTGAATAATACTCCAACACATATTGCTCTTGAAACTCCTAAAATATATTTTTAGCTCAATACAGTTGAACCTTGGTAAACTCATATATTGACTCCAAAAGTTGATTTTTTCAAGTCCCCATCTGAATCCCCTTAGAAAATATGCATTAAAAGCCTGCCTAACTCAACGGGGTTTCCTCTAAAACCTCAGAAAGTGGAAAAATAATCCGAAAAACCGTTAATAAAAGAACTATGTCCTTCCTCTTTTCGTTATTTTTTCCTAAAACTACAGAAAACCTTCCTTCATTTTCTGATTAAGCCAGTTACTTGAGGACCAAGTTTCAAGTGAATTTCCTGCCAACTCATTTGAGAAGGAATTGAAGGCCCAGAATATCACCATTTACAATTTCCTTCAATTATTCCATGTTTCCCACTCTACATAAATGCTTGTTTCCTACACTCAAACCCTTCCTAATTGATGAAACCTCCCTAAAGTTGATTTTTTTCCCCTGGTCCATTGAAATTAAAGAGTTTTGATGGTATACTGGTGGTACCCCAAAATTCAATCCTGATCTGCTGCTGGGCTAGGGTCAAAGTGTGAATCAGTTAAATTGCAAAACAACGTCAAATGTAATGTTTTCTACACTGACTTTGACATTCTGTCCCTCTAATAAGGTCACATTGTGGGGCAGAGGTCAAATTACAAGTAGACTTCCCAGAAAATTTGACCATCAATTTGCTGGATGGACAAATTGCATTGCAAGGTACAGTACTATAGCACCTGTAAGAGGAGCCCCCCACCCACAACTGATTCCAGCTTAAGCCTAGTTTTCCCTTGCAAAAATTAATACTCCAGAAAGTGCAAGCCATGCACTGGTATTGAATTTTGCCAGAGAATAAAATATTTAAAAAAAAGTAAAAAAAAAATAAATAAAATAAGAATTCATCATCCGTGTCTGGAAACGAGCAGCAGTTGAAACACTATATTTTTGGCTGGCGCTTATCTCGCCTGCACAAACTCATGTTCAAGTGCACAACTGCTGGCAACGGAACGAACGCAGGCGGGAGGGGATGGGAAAAAATGGAGAGATAAGAATATTTATCTCTTCCCTGCCACTAAAACTCCTCGACGTGAGGGAAATTACTTAAACACAAACACGACACGCGTTGGAAGAGAAACCGACGAAAAGAGAGAGAGAGAGAGAGAGAGTTCATGTACAGTACAAGAGTGTGCGTGTGTAAAAAATAAAAATAAAAATTGTATCTTGACAAGGAGTAGAAGAAGCTGATGCGAAATCTGCTGGACACTCGTCGTCAACTGTTGTAATTTTACTAGTGGACTGATGGAGGGGGGAAGCAAGCCTGGCTCCACTTTTAACTGATGGTACTTGGCTTTGGTTAAATTCTTGACATGTGCGACCAGCAAAAAGCTTCCTTGCACACGCAGAGCGATTTATCAGCCGTTTTAGGATTATCTAAGTTCACCAGTACTGAAGGGACACGGGCTTCGCCACGGATAAATCCTCGGAACTCAGTCTTTCGGAATTGCATGGTTTTTGTCGAGATTAAACTCTGAGGGGCTCTTTTGAATCTATAAAAGTGCTACTGAACGAGTCAGTTCCTCTCTTGGCAACGCTGCCAATATTTTTCTCTTCTCCCATTACTTCTGCCACATCAGCCGTGTCCATCAGCATTTTTAGTTGCGACGCGTATGAGAAGTCGTATTCAGATTTATTCGTCTTGAATGCACGTGAAGCCGGATGCAACATTTTTAAACTTTTTTTTTTTGACGTTCCCTGGTTAGGGAAAGGCGGTCCGATAAGTTTCCGATTTATTTCTTACTTTCTGCACCAAAAGTCTGCTTGACTAGAATAAAGCAAGATTTTCTGGAAAAAGAATGAATCCTATTTGAAAGATCATTAATAATATATTAAAATTAAGACCCTCTTTGATTATGAAAGCACGTTAATCCTGATTCACAATTTATTTTAAACATCTCTGGTTATGAACCGGAGATCCAAGTTTTAAAAGAAATTTGTGCTTTATGGCAAATTTGTTTCCATTTATCACGCATTATACTTCGTGTTCACCAGAAGTCTTTTCAGCTAGAAATCAGATCATTTAACACTAAACGAATAATCTCAAATTTTGGCGCAATATGTGATTATCTTCCAGATCCAATTTCATTGAAGGCACGAACCTAATGAATCCTTGATGCAGAATTTATGTTGAATATTCTTGGCGAAAATGAGAAGCACAATCGGTACGAAATTCATGATTTCGGTCCAATTTATTCATATTTTTCGCACATTAGTTCGAGCAGCAGAAGGATAGTTTTGATAACACAAGCATATCCGGAAAAAATATGGATCATCTCAATTTTAGACGCTTTTTTCGAGATTCGTTCGCCTTGAATGCATTTAAATCTTGATTAATTATTTTTAATCCGTCCGTAATTTGAAAAAAGATTTGAATGTGCAAATTTTTTTGGTTTTGTTGAAAATAATCCCTCTCTTGAAGTAAAACAGTTTTGATCGCAAGATCATCTCCCTAGCAGGTGCGACAGAGATGTCACATTTTTATTAATTTGCCTTGAATGTATGTAAATCCTGATGCAAAAACTTTTAAATTAAATTAAAAGGTTCGGAAAAGGAGTTATAGGCAAGGTTTCAGAAGTTTTTCATTTCTATATCGAATTTATTTCATTTTTTTCAGCGGCAGGACGATAATCAAAAAAAAATGATTAGATCTCTACTGAAAAATTCTTCTCGAGCATGATTTCAGATTTTATCATTTTTCGAAATTTATATCCCTTCAAAGCTTTCATGGAACCAACTTATAGCTCAAAAATGTACATAATCCTTTTATATTTCCCAGATGTCACTGCATCATGAATCGCATTGCAGATTCAGAATTGAAAAGTTTGAGTTTGCAGAAAAAAAACCTTCGATTTCTCGGCTTTTCAGTTCGTTAATGTAAAAAAATGGTACTGTATTGATGAAAAAATAATTTGAAGTGTACGCTTGGATAATACAGTTTTAATGGAATCAACACAGCTGACATTCTTTGGACTATTTTGTATTGACCAAACATTCGCTACTGTCCGAGTGAAACCTTATATTTCAGAAGTACTGGTCTAGATCCCACTTAGAAATCCCAGGACCATTCTGTGTAGTACTTCCCTGATATCAGGCTACTTCTTTGAAGCTCGAATGTGACAATAAAGTAGTCCGAACTGTATGAGGCTCATCAGACTTGACTACTCTTAATTCGGTCTACTCATTTACTTCTCGAGTTTCCAAGCAAAGTTTCGCACATTTCATCCCGGTTGCATTAATAACGAGACTGTGTGTTTATTTAGCTGCAGAATGGGAATGGGAACGTGTTTACTTTAGGTCCCCCCTCAGTTTCCTCGCATCATTTGCGAGGGTCTTCTAATCTGTCAGTACTGTGTGCCTTATTCCCCGGGTTTTCGCCCTTCAACATCAGCCGACCTTGAGAAATTCCCTCAACCCCCTTTTTAAACCAAGATCTTCTCAAGACACGAAGAGGATATGTCAGCAGTACTTCCTGATTCTTTGAACAAATTATGCCAAAACACGCGGTTATCGCGGTCAGATCCAAGGGCGAGTATTCACAACCCGGACTTATATATTTTAAACCAGTGTTCCCAAACTTTTTTTGTCCTGTGGACCCGCAAATTTCTTTTACATTTTTTGCGGACTGCCAAAAGTTTCACAAAGAAAATTGCTGCAGACTGGCAAAGTTTCACTAAATTTGTGCTGACTCAAAAAAAGTTTTGCTTGAAAGAGTTTATGGCAGGTTCCAAAAATTATGAAGGTGGGCTTGAAGAAAGGTTTCTTAGAATGAAAAATTCAGATGATATATTTCAGCCGGCGAAAATTTGTTTGAAGCATTATTAGGAGAAAAGCCAACTTTTAATTTTCATCCAATTCCAACTGCCATTGTATTTCCAAAATTTCACATAAATATAACAGACTTTATTGCTATTTTTGAAAAATGTATTGTGCTGAAGAAAATTTTCCACAAACCAGCAAAAAACTTTGGCAGACCAGTGCCAGTCTGTGTACCACAGGTTGGGGAACGCTGGCNAGTTCACCAGTACTGAAGGGACACGGGCTTCGCCACGGATAAATCCTCGGAACTCAGTCTTTCGGAATTGCATGGTTTTTGTCGAGATTAAACTCTGAGGGGCTCTTTTGAATCTATAAAAGTGCTACTGAACGAGTCAGTTCCTCTCTTGGCAACGCTGCCAATATTTTTCTCTTCTCCCATTACTTCTGCCACATCAGCCGTGTCCATCAGCATTTTTAGTTGCGACGCGTATGAGAAGTCGTATTCAGATTTATTCGTCTTGAATGCACGTGAAGCCGGATGCAACATTTTTAAACTTTTTTTTTTACGTTCCCTGCTGGTTAGGGAAAGGCGGTCCGATAAGTTTCCGATTTATTTCTTACTTTCTGCACCAAAAGTCTGCTTGATTATAGAAAGCAAGATTTTCTGGAAGAAGAATGAATCCCTATTTGAAAGATCATTAATAATATATTAAAATTAAGACCCTCTTTGATTATGAAAGCACGTTAATCCTGATTCAGAATTTCTTTTAAACATCTCTGGTTATGAACCGGAGATCCAAGTTATAAACGAAATTTGTGCTTTATGGCAAGTTAATTTCCATTTCTCACGCATTATACTTCGTGTTCACCAAAAGTCTTTTCAGCTAGAAATCAGATCATTTAACACTAAACGAATAATCTCAAATTTTGGCGCAATATGTGATTATCTTCCAGATCCAATTTCATTGAAGGCACGAACATGATAAATCCTTGATGCAGAATTTATGTTGAACATTCTTGGCGAAAATGAGATGCACAATCGGTACGAAATTTATGATTTCGGTCCAATTTATTCATGTTTTTCGAACATTAGTTCAAGCAGCAGAAGGATAGTTTTGATAAAACGATCAGATCCTGCAAAAATATGGATCATCTCAATTTTCGACGCTTTTTCGAGATTCGTTTGCCTTGAATCCATGTAAATCTTGATTCATTATTCTTAATCCGTCCGTAATGTGGAAAAAAAAGCTTTGAAAATGCACATTTTTTTTTGGTTTCGTTGAAAAGAATATCTTTCTTGAAGTAAAACAGTTTTCATCGTAAGATCATCTCCCTTGCAGCTGCGACAGAGATGTCATATTTTGATTAATTAGCCTTGAATGTATGTAAACCCTGATGCAAAAACTTTTAAATTGAATTCGAAGTTTCGGAAAAGGAGTTAGGCAAGGTTTCAGAAGTTTTTCATTTCTATATCGAATTTATTTCATTTTTTTTTTCCAGCGACAGGACGATAATCAAAAAATTATTAGATCTCTCCTGAAAAATACTTCTCGAGCATGATTTCAGATTTTATCATCTTTCGAAATGTATCCCTTCAAAGCTTTAATGGAACCAAGCTTAGTATAGCTCAAAAATCTACATAATCCTTATATATTTCCCAGATGTCACTGCATCATGAATCGCATTGCAGATTCAGAATTGAAAAGTTTGAGTTTGCAGAAAAAACCCGCGATTTCTCGGCTTTTCAGTTCGTCAATGTAAAAAATTGTACTGTATTGTTGAAAAAATAATTTAAAGTGTACGCTTTGATAATACAGTTTTAATTGAATCAACAGAGCTGACATTCTTTGGACTATTTCGTATTGACCAAACATTCGCTACTGTCCGAGTGAAACCTTATATTTCAGAAGTACTGGTCTAGATCCCACTTAGAAATCCCAGGACCATTCTGTGTAGTACTTCCCTGATATCAGGCTACTTCTTTGAAAGGTTTGAATAAAATGCTTGGACATCGTTTTCAACTCTTCTTCGGTATCACTGGAATATTGATGAATTACCTAGAACATTCAGGAATTCCTTTCACCAATCGTATGATCAAAGTACTGCAGATTACCTATTTTTTAACATGATAATATTCAAAATAATTAATCTGGTAAAAAAAAGTGATGCAGTACTTTGAAACGCAACCATCAACAGCCTTCCAAGAAACTTCATTAGACAATGAATGAATTTTTGTTTCTCAAATGTTGAAGATAGTCTGGCTATAGACTTTTAAATCTGTATTGGGTCTGGTTTTGGCAAGAATTTCCCATTTGTTTTTTGAATGTAAATGTTTCAGATGTGTCACTGTTCATGTGCTACTTTTTGATTGGATCACTTTTCGAAGTATCAGTGGTGCAAAAGCTTCCCTTGCTTCGCTTCAGGACTTTGATTATTTTTACAAGTACAATAGTAGTTCCACCCAACTTTGAATGCAGAAAATTAAAAGATCAGTGGAAAGTGTTAACATGTGTCAAATAGAGTGTCAAAATAAACATAAAGTGGTGGTTCTAGGTGTGGTTCTGTATGTGCTGGAGCAAATACAGGGAGACTCCCACAGCATGTGGACACCATGATATGCCGACAATTTGACATTGTGACATTTATTTAAAAAAAAAGTAATAAAGAAGGCCTGAAATGTGGACACTGACTCAACTTGTGGACATTCCATTACAAACTTCAGGACAAGTGACTTTTATGAGACTGAATTGCAAGAAATTTATGTTTCCAACCCTAAGATGTATGCAAGAAAAATTCTTTGGCATTTCTCCCACCATTTTCCCATCCATTTAGCTAATTTTAAAAATTACATCCAGCATAGAGGGACTTCCTTCTCTCTTTTTCACTTGAATGCTATTTTTGAAGATGCCAATATTTCAATGTACTTTATGTGGTGCACAGGCCACAAAAGAGACCTTTATCACTTACACTTTACAGCATTCAATGCTCCAAATGATCTTATTGAGTTGAATGATATTGACTGAATCAATTTAAATGGGCAGAACGTTTTTTTAATGGAATTCTGATGAATATTTCTTCCATAAAACACCAATTAAAAGAAATATAATTTAAGTCTTATACGGGAAAATGAAACTCAACCGAGGGACACTGTAACTTAAGAAAGCTCTTGATGTACCAATTACGTCTGCATCTTGGGGTCTCACTAATGCATAATCAGAATGGAGTGTATTCATTAAAAAAATGAAATGTTGTAAAATAAATTCTGAAGGTCAAGGAGAGCTGGTCCCTCCGTTAGCCAAGGTTCAAAATTGGATATCAATGATACTGACTCATTT
>CAJPEX010001698.1:0-51524 GCA_905338405.1 Notodromas monacha
CTTCATGAACGATTCAAAAAGGGTCAAAAACGCTTTACAGCAGGTTCAGTGTGATATAGGTGATCAGGTGTTGATAATTTCGACCAACTGCCATGAAACAGAATTAGAATGCAAAAAGTCTCTTCGCGTACAAATCACGACGAAATATACTATCACTATTATCTTTAAAATAATATTAAAGTTATTTTTCATTTTTCGAGAGGACATTTTGCCCTCGATTCAATTCTGAAAATATCCGTGATTTCTACGAATATCAAATTCCATCCTCGAAAATGAATGAAATAGAAGACGAAAAATAATCTGAAAAAATCGAACCTATCTCATTTAGGATGAAAATTTGGTTCTCGGGCGCATTTGGTTTGCATATAAAAGACATTTTCACCGCCCATTCATGTAAAGACCATTACTTTACAATTCACGCTGTATCAGGTAAATAATGGGGAAAAACAGACACGGAGACTGTAAAATATTTAATTTTAAGAGTAAGCTTCAGCTCTTCCACATGCTGTCTCCAAACCCTTCCTGAAGAATTCATTTTTCGCCTCATTTTGCTGGCAAATATGGACTCAATTATGAGTGACTGGTATCATTTTTGACAAAAAAACACATCAAATTTGTGAATAAGTACACAGGTGGACTCTCTCTAAAACGATCTTGTCTACAACGAATTTCTCTGCATAACAATTTTTTTTGTGTCACGGCAGACTTCCTTAAACCATGATGATAAAGCACTCTGTCTACAACAATCCACTGATGTTACTCACTCTCTGTAAAACGATTTTTTTGTCTAGGGTGAGAGGAGGGAAAGAAAGAGTTGCAGATTTCGTAGAGTCTTTCTAGCAGCCAAAATCGGCTTTTTCGGCTGCTAAAATCTGCGATTTTCTGGGCATTTTGTTCACCAAAATCGAACAAAAGGTTAATGCGGTGGGTCACCGGGAGCTGCAAGCCGGGCAGCACGCGTCACTACGGGGAGCTCCGCAGCATCCAATCTTGCCAATTTCCTTCCCCATTTTCAACCCCTCTGTCTGAATTTTGGGAACATGTGCAGGCGCTCCAAGACAGCATGAAGTTTGCTGGTTAAATTATTGCTTCATTAATTTCCTTTATGGATGCAAACAGCTCTCCAAATCAGCAGTTTAGTGGAAAAGGTTGACTGACAACTTTTTATTGTTGCAAGTTTTCATTCAAATGGTTCTTGTGACCATTCTGTGGCCCTTGGGACCATAAAACGATATACCATTTGAAAGAGAATTTAACAAGCTTTCATTTCGTGGTTTTTTCATCGCCTCAGCTTGATTTTCTACTGAGCTATTTCAAGTCAAAAATCGGGTCACTTCTTTCGGCCCACCCTGTATAATCACCAATTCTCAACGACAGGTTCGCCGCATGAATGTATTCGCAAACAAGAGAACTTGATGCTAAATTTGTCTTCAATTCCATTGAAACTGACTGCACACGAGTAAATAGGCCCATTGATTTTTAAATGATCAAAAATTTGCATTCATGTAGGTTGCTCCGAAAGTCTTATGAAATCCGTCGGTCCACTTCTTTTCTTATCCTAACGCCTTCACGCGGAGTGTGTAAACTTTCGCTCTTTGGCTGTTCCGTTACAAGACGAAAGATTCGAAAGTTGCCGAGAAACCATCGGGTCTCACGCAGTGCTTCGGAAAAGGAACCGCAGATTCATTCTCTCTTTTTCTTTTTTTTTTTTATATATTCTCTGACGTCACGTGGGCTGCAGCAAGTACGTGTCCAGAGTTACTTCCTAGTATTCTTTTAGATTACAATATTATTTATAATGCAGTACAGTATTTAAATTCACCACCGCCCTTGTTCGTCAGTGGGACACGGACGAGGACTGAGGTGAAGGAGGCGTAACTTCCTGCGTTCGTCCTCACCGCAACGCATGATCAGCACCTCGTTCCACGAGCAGCTTAATGTTCAGCTCTCGAGGAACTCGGTGATTTGCATTCAGTGTTAGCAGGATACCCCACTTATTCCTTATTTATTTCTGGAGGTAAAAGAGGGCACGAGTGTTTTTTTTCAACTGTTGATAGATTATTTTTATTGCCGGTTTCATTACTAACTACTGTCCTCCTTGCGTCTTCGATGGCCTCTTACCTCTGTCTTCAAGTAAATGGCGGGTGATTGGTAAGCCAGTAACGGAAAGCCCTTGTCTTGGTTGTCTTCAGGAAAGTAATACTTTCTTCAAAAAAAAACGTGAGTAGCATAGTTTATTTTTTAATTGACATGCTTTTGAGATGCAGTATCTTACGCAAACTAGATATATAGTTATTAGCCAGCACAACGTTTCAAGGATATTTCCAATCGGCGAACAAGGAAAGAAACTCTTCCGATCCGAGCTCCCACTAATTCATATAAAATACAAATCATTTATTACTGCATTTCAACTGATTTTCAGGTAATTTTGATAAAGCAAATGACGGATTATTGTTCAAATTTTCAAGACCAAATGCAGCAAATTCTTCAAGTCTCGATTTTTAAAATCGGTCTTCAGATTCTTTGGAGATTAGTTGAGCACTGATTTTTTCGCAAACACTTTCTCTTTTCAGTCTGGTGAAATTTCACCTCGAATCGCACGCGCGTGTAAATTCCTTATCCACATAATTTCGAAATTCATATTTCGCTTTTTAAAAATTAATCAGGAAGATCATGAGATGCTTTGACTTTTTACTTGTCTAATTCAGAGAGGATAAGTTCATGTAAGTCTGGCACGAGACTTACATTCGAACTGTGGGGCAGTAAATATAATTAGAAAAGTGTGCCCTGAATCTGCTCATGCATTGTTATTACAATTTTAAAAATTTACTACACTATTCCCAAGTGCCTGACACTCCATTGAGTCGTAGAAAAAGGTTGGAACATCGCATTCGGGCAGCTATATTCGGAAACTTTCAAGAGCAAAATGCATGCGAAAATTTCTTGTGCATCTTTCTTCGGGATAAAAAATCAAACCGAAGCCACAGGTAAGGCGATACATCACTTGTCTGATTAATCTGATTCTACCTCATCAGCAATTCTCTTCACCCTCACAATATGTACAAGCCAACAACTTCCCCGCCGCCAAAGAAATGAAGACAGTGTTATCATCATAAAAGATTTCCGCACACTCATCCGAGGAATATTCATACAATACTGATCAACTACTTCCTTCAGAGAAAGGAAACCCCCAAGAGGATCAACAGGTGATATCGCCTCCCATGCTTTCATTCAGCTTCCTGCGGACGGTTCGTCGGTATGTTCACCCCGACAGAACGATTGAGCGCGAGCCAAGCGACTCGACTAGACTCGCAAAAACCACTATAAGCATCTCGTTAACACTTTCCTTCCCCACATACTTTACCAGCTCATTTTCAAGAATAAAACAAAGAGAAAAAAATGGACGATCGAGTAAATGGAACAGTCACGTAATATTGCACTCGGCGGGACTGGAGAAAAAAGCGGCACGTGAAAGCAGAAGCTCTTTGTGTCTGACAAGCGGGGGCAAAGGAAATCCTAACCGAACTTCCGCACCCACGGGTATTGCGTCAGCTGATGTTTGATCAATGGGTTTTGGATTTCACCTGGAAATCTTGGGACTGTTAGTCCACGAAACAGTTACGGAATTCATAATGTCCTCCTCTGTTGAAAGCTTGCAGCGGTCGAGACGAACTGTTACTCCTACAGTGACGTAAAGTGTCTCCAAATATACCGTGCCACTCGAAATCGTCACGAAATTTAATATTCATTTTGAGAAAATTTTAAGAAATACGTCAAGTGGGATTCTAAAAATTAAATTAAATCGATGAACCTGCTTTACTGCAGACCACTGATTTTTCCATCGTTATTGAAGTACAAAGAGAAATGCTATACACACATAAAAACACCTTCGTTGAGATAATGACAAAATCATGCATATGCAAATTCCCAAAACCTGCCGATCAATTTTAAGAATTTATTCGTGAGGCAGACTATAAATTTCGGTTGAAATTTTTTCCAGTCGGTCGGCTGCAGGGCGAACTAATTTCAATGTCACCGCAGGATATTTTTTCAAGCGTGCCAAGAAAGCCTAAACTTGTAAAGACACAATCTCTAAAAATAAAAACGATGATCCAAAAAACCAGTCGGCAGAATAATGAGGAACTAATGCATATGTATACACTCTCTCAAACATTCAAATGAAGCAGCTTTCTCTTCTGCTCCTCATTATGAAGTTTGTAGGAGTAAATCAAGACTCGATTCTATGACATCTTGCTACCGCGTGAAAGAAAGAAAAAGAAAAGCAGAAACAGATTGCCATGCCGTGTCAATAACTAGCGAACCGGAATTGGGTGAAAGCTCGCAATAATTAGGCGCTTCTCGATGGATTCTTCCAAAAACGTGCCAAGACACAGACAGATTCTGTGGAACAAATGTCAGTGGATGTTTTTCATTTCTATACGAAAGAAGGTTAGATGGTTAAAACACAAGTTCGAATATTCTCTCGACTCAACTGCAGAATTTTTGCTATACTGTAAACATATGTCGATAAACCTGATTTTCACACACACACATTAACATTTCTGCTAATTTCTGATAACAGGTTCTGATTGCAATTTTCAATGCAATAGAATCCGAATAATTAGAAAAAAATATTTTTCGAGACCATTCAAAAGATCAGACAATAATTAAAAGTGGTCTCTTTCTGCCAATTTTTGTACCAGTGAATCGTCAGATTTTTGTACCATTGTGAGTGTTGCTTTAATGAGCTGTACATCTTTGATTAATTCACCCAAATAATCAGAGCTGCAATTGAATAAAAATCTTCAACGAATGAACTCAGTCTTGGCTTAGTAAAGGGCGTAAGTCTTATTCCTGATTCAAGAGACGAACTCTTATAACTAACTTTTGAAATTAATACTCTACCACACATTCATACAAAAAAGCTTGAAGACAGCTAGCTACCAGTAGAATGTTTCCCTCATTTACGGGCTCCAACTTTTAGTAAAGTCTTTCCCAAACCTCGTTAAAACGCCCTTTGCCCAAGGACTATATCGCAAGACGGCGTGACGAAACCCATTGTAACTAAATACGGAAACTTGTCGAAAAAACCCGTTAATGCATGAACGGAGTCTGCAGTTAATTTCGGAGGGCGATCGACTGACTGACCCGCCTCAGGTTGAGCAACGTTCACAAGAAACTCAATTATCCCGTCAAATAAATACCGCAGTTCCCTGACCTCGAAAGAAACAACACAGAAAAAAAAACGAGTCTATCACATCCAATTTATTTTCAGGGAAAATAAAAATGTCAAGGCTCAAAATATTTCTGGTCCGACATAGTTTCGGTTCAGCGGCGGTGAGACGGATAATCCGTCGAGATAAAGGTATGATGGACAACTGAAGAAGCCTCTCAGCAAGAACAGAGTAAACGAAAAAAAAATAAATAAAAAAGGAGGAGATAAGAGAAAGATGTTGCTGCTTGGGTATGCAATCGACCCTTCAGCGCGATTATCACAGGCCTAACGGATCGGGTAACTCAACGCACATTCCGCAGCTGCGATTTCAGCCGCTGATGATGCACCACAGCACAGGTATATAAAAATGCTCACTGCGCTGAACAACGGGGAGAGAGAAAAATTTCCCGCACGTCTGCACTTGTAAATTGAAATGCCTGAAGGATACTGATTCGTGATTTCACACGAGAAATGCGTGCTTTGTTTTCCCCGACGACTAGGGTAACAGTATGCCGGTGAATTCCTCCCTTTTACAGCTGGGAGAAAAAAAAAACGACCGCGAGTTTGGGGAGAAAAAGTTTGCGAACAATCCGCAAAATATGACGGATGGGTGCATCAAAAATTCTCGCGAGGAATTGCAGCAAATGTGGTCCATCATTTTGACTGAATTATTCTCCGTAAAAATTATAACCACCACAATTTTGCCAGTGAAATAAAAAAAAAACTGAAGAGAGGCAACTAATTCATTCTAACCTATTCCTGCGTGTATATCGAATACACATAATTAAACTTAAATGCCATGCTTCAGTTTTACTTTAGAGTATCTTTCGAATCAACCAGGCACACTCCTCAAAACTTTCACCGAAACGTGTTTCTGAATAAGAATCTTCTTTAAAAATTCCCCTCGATAACAACGAACATACTCGCAGTCCCTCGATCTTCCGAGAAAGTCCCTTTGCGGAATAAGTCGGGAGTGAATCAAATTTGATGCTTGGGAGAGATTCAATTTTCCTCAAGGGAGTCGAAAGAAAAAAATGGTAAAAAAAAACTTAAAATTTCGAAAGTGAAGAATTATGTTCAATGTCACGTTCACGCAATATTTATGTGCTAGTGCTGAAATAATTTCAACTCCAATCATACGAAAAGGTACAGTTAAATTGGCAATTCCATGATATACACGTTCGCCACCTTTTCTTATGTAATCGTCAACATTTTTTGAGGAGATTAAAATATCAAGATTCTTATTCATCAATCAAATTTTATACTTTCTTCTGTGCCTTGGGACAACGATTTGTCACTTTGAATGTGACAGCGACATTCAACAAAATGAGAGAGACTGTCGTGCGTAGACACGTACAGCATTAAAATTGGATGATAATTTCATAACTTCTTGTCAGCTGCACTTCCCTTGTCGGAAGTCTTGATGGATGAATGCAAATAGAGGTAATTCTCGAAGAGTGATACGGTATTACATAATTTCCAGACCCACGTTCTTCATTTACACCTCAAGGAAAAAATCAAATAAAGGACGCAGAGTTTAACTCGGTCTCTATCGTTTAATACAATTGACCAGCCAGACTTAGCTACCATGAATTTACGAAGTACTAATTCATACTGTACTTTAATTCATGCATAATTCATACTGTACTTCAATGACAAAATCTCAGATTCTGAATAGCAAGATTCAAAAATGTAAGAGCTGCAATCGTGGCATCAAAAATACAGTGTTCCTAAATGCGAAGATTGCCCGAATATATGTCAATCGATGATCAAGAAGCTATACATGTCAGGACTGCAATTTTTACTTCCATGTGGCGTTGAAATCATTTCGACTCAATCTAATAGCTTTCAGGAAACAGGAAAAAAAGTTGACGGAAGTCAAGTAAGTATTACATAATTGTTACCCCGGATCTTGCACAAACTTCGGCGAAATAGGAGAAGTGGGCCCATAACGCAGAGGTCAGTGAATCCCTTGCCCTGTTCCCGGGCGGATTCTGGGTTGATTATTTCTCAATTTTACATTTTTTTTTTAATTAGTCCCTAACAAATGTCATGCAATACATTCACGAAGTAAATCATTAGTCGTAAAAAAAAAACTCCTCTTTATTCGCCGTGCTCTCAAAAGCTCTAGAAGTCTAGAACGATCGTCATCCATTCCAGATAGGCTCGAAAGATCTGGCAAAATCTCGCAGGAAACAGAGTCGACCACGAATGATGAGCATGTATGGAATCGTGTTTGTTTTTTTCTTCTTTGCCAGAGGTCAAAACACGAGAATTGTTTTCCCACAGAAGAAAGAAACAGGTATTTCCAAATATCCCCTGCTTCTTAGAAGTGACAAGAAAACGCGTTCCGCAACGCGAAACGCGTCTTTCTCAATAGAACGTAACTCGCGCCATCAGCATAGTCGATGGCTGGCCAGGAATCCGCCTCAGGTCGCGTCCGGCTCACGTATCTCACTCTTTCCCGAAGGTAAAAAAATGGATAAAAATATTTAAAAAAAAAAACACCTGCAACAGGTGGGACGCACAAAAAAGAAATTCCATTTTGTTTCATAAAGCCCCCTCTACCAGCCTTCGTTGCGACCCCAGCTATAAATATTCTCCACAACCCGCGGAGTCTCATCACTATACCCGACGTTGGAAAAATAAATGTCGAATGCTGTTCTTTCGAGACGGCGCCAATGAGCACATAACGAAGACCGACGGATAAATCACATGCACAACAGACGTCGGAAAAAGCAGATTCTAATTTTTCATTTGCTTTCCTTCTTTCGTTGGTGAAGAATTGCCTGAATAATCTATAGAGTTGGACCAAAAGTTTTGATACCAAGCAGAAATGAATAAACGAGGCTTTTTCGATTCTGAAAAAACAGTACCCTCTCATTCATGGTCACGTCAGTTCTATTCGATATGACTTATGTCGATTAAATTGAATTTTGTCATGCGATAAATTTAATGCATTTTCGAACGCCTGTTCTTGCGTAATATATACAGTGAAGGACATAGGACGACTCACATCAAGCCTTTCTTTGAGCTGTGGGGCAGAAAAATGTCCATTACAGCGTCAAACGCGGATTAATGCAGAGTTCTAAATGCCCTGGTTCACGGATCCAGTGCCAGTCTGCAGAAGTTTTTGCTGGTCAGCAGGAAATTTTTTTCAGCGTAATAAATTTATCAATAGTAGCAATGAAGTGTTTTATCTTTATCTGAAATTTTTGGAAGACAATGGTAGTTGAAATTATCCCATGAGAAAATAAAAGTCGACTTTTATCCTACTAACGTTTCAGACAAATTTTCACCTGCTGGAATAAATATTAATTTTTCATTCTGAGAAACCTTTTTTCAAGCCCACCTTTCAAAATTTTTGAAAATATTCCACTACAGATGGTTCATTGGTTCTCAACCTAATTTTTGGAAAAAGGCAGGCATTTTTCAAGTACAGTACCAGCCTTTCAAGCAAAACTTTTTTGAGCCTCCAGAAATGTAATGAAACTTCGCCGCTCTGCAGAAAAAATTTGGAAACTTTGCCAGTCCGCAACTAATGCCATAAAAATTAAACCCAGAAAGGTTGGGGAATACTGAATGGCTAAAAAAAACTTGCGAAAATTAGCAAAAATTTCTGATGTCAGAAAGTGCTTTCAGTCTCGAAACTTAGGGACAATCCCTCAAACGTCTGAGATGCAGAAAACTTTTTAGGTACGCTTCATGGCAAGGGGGAGGGGGGGTGGATAAAAAACATGCGTGCGGAGACATACAGTATATAGTGGAAAGCATCTTCGCAGAGAACAATCGCATGATAGTGTGTCGCAGTCGAAGCAAAAGTCAATTCTCTTTCTCACTTCAACAAGAATGTCGGCATTGACTTTATTCACATCCCGTATTTTTCGCTTTTCAACGAGACGTTTTCAGGGAGTTGCCAACGACTCGAGGAGGCGAACAAGTATCGCTGCCCTGGAAACAACGACCTTCTTCGGAAGCCTGACAGAAAAAAATATACTGTATACGGTACGTAGCATGTTACGCAAAACAATATGTCGAGTCAGCAAATGACATTTTGATTTTTCGAGCAAAAATTATCCCTTTCCCTCATGCATGCTTCGATTTTAAAAATCATGATATCCATGAAGTTATTTCAACATATGAAATGTGGCTACTGCAGAAATCGTTAACCTCCTCGTGTGTTTCGCTCACCGGTTGCAATTTTTCTTTTTAAAAAGGGCTCGTTATCATTCCAATTACTTTAATTCTCCAATGACAACAATCCCTCAGCAAATTTTATGGCCACGATGTTAGTCATCATCCTCACAAGAACTGATCTTGGAATAAAACCAACGTTTTTGTTTCCTCGTCGTGAAAAAAAAAAAAAAAAAAAAAACTCCAAANAAAAAAAAAAAAAAAAAAAAAAAAAAAAAAAAAAAAACGCTCCATACTCTTCGAAGAAATTCGTTCACGTTGGTGAACCACGGACAATCTTGCAAAACTTCTTAAATCGAAAATTATTGGTTTCCCACAAAACGTAGAGAGATTAATCGTAAGGTGTTCAAAATAAATTCGCTTAGTACAGTATTCAGATTTTTAAAACCATACATTATAACGAAATTCTCCTTCTTAATTCATCGCATTCAAATTCAGCTTTACTTCCGGTAAATGTCGCAAATAACATTCAGCATTACATTGAAAATTTAATGATGCATGTTTGTCATTCAAACTTATGTCTGCTTCCGGGGCCATTTCGTGTGTTCATAAGTTGTATCTTTGTAGATATCAGGGTTCAGCGGTTTCGATGAAAATTATTGGAAAAATTATGAGGAACGTTTTCTTTTTTTTAGCTGCAAGTACAGTACAGTACAGTACTTCACTTCAAGCCCTTGACATGTTAACTCAGAATATTCAAAAACTCCTGCATGCCTTCAATTACCTCGAATTTAGTCCCACACTAAATGTTACAATTTACCGTCGAACAGTAAATTCTGGGCAAATAGTCAGGAAAAATATTAATTTCGCTTTTTTGTATGGAAAAAAGGCATCCAAAAATATTGTTGAGATAGCGTTAAGTAAAAAGTCTCATAAATGCAACTGATTTACGGAATCTTAGGATGTTCAGGGTTTCATAATAGATTTCTTCAAGCTCTTGACAACGAAATTGAACAGTTCGTTGCGACTTCCATTAAGTACGATGAAGTCTGTGATACGCTATTACACGACCAGGAAACGATCCGCCAAGTACAAGATAATTACCGGTTTCGAAAGGGGAACAACGTTTTTCTGGTAAAACTCTGTGCGTGCCAAGGAAGCATCCAACTGATAGACGTTGCCCAACCTTCGAGCAAAAACATAATCACGCTTCGCCGCGAAAAGAACCTGGTTTGAGTCGTGATTACGAAGAGGGTCGAGAAAAGATTGAGCCGACAAAAAGGTTAACTTCCTCCACAGGTTCGACAATGTTTAAAAATGAATAAATTAATTTTAAAAATAATAATAAAAGGGGGGAAAGAATCCGGAAACGCCCACTCAGGATATTGGCAACGCTGTTCCCGCACGAATGGAATCATCACTCAGTACTGAAGTTCCGGATGCGAAGAATGACGAGGAGTTTTTCGCCGCGTCCCAAGGCAAGAGCTCTTTATCCGCTTTGAACCAGAATGAATTTTTAAAATATATATGAATTTATATTCAAAATACAATATAGTATATTCAGTCGCCGACGCGTGACCTTAAATCTCGAGGACTCGAAAACGCGTGTGCGTCCCAACTTTTTTTTTCCCCCGGATTTTCTTTTCCAGCTTCGCAAAAAAAAAAAACACTCGTCTCATTTCTTGTATCTCATTTTTTCTTTCCTGGGGTTCACATGAGGTAATCAGGAACGGAACACGTCCAACTCCCACGCCCGGAAGAAGGGGTTTCCGGCCAGTGTTTGCCCATAGCGAGCCCAAATAAACAAGGACCATCTCGTTGGAACTTCTCCCGAACTAACAATAAAGCCTTTCAGAATATATGTACTGTACTGAACTCGAGAAACTGATCGTTAATCGCCGAAAAAGTAACGTAGAGGAGGTTTATGTTGTAAGATCGGTATTGCCGAGGCAGTCAAATACTATTTTTAGTACCGCTTATTGTATCACAGGAACACTGAAAATAACTTAAGGCAACCATTGAGTACACAATTGAAGGATTTATTGCTCCAAGGATGTGCTGTAAGTTGGTTAACCTAGCAAAAGGTTGAGAAATCTAAACGGCTATTATAATAGAAGATCGTTCAGAACTGGGAAGTTAAGTTTATTTTCAAAGATGCCAAATTAAACTTGTCAACTCACAATAAAATTTTAGTTATTTTTGTCCGGGGATGGAAAGTTTCGCGAGATTCCGTGAGAAATGCGGAAAATTTCAGATTCTTCTTCAATAATCTGACACAGAAGCAGGTATTATATCTGGTCTTTTTTATACTGATTCAGTTATATTTTGGGTAATTAAACGTATAACAGGACGAAATTTGGGTGATCCAAAATATCCAAGGAAATATAATTGAAAGGTGGGATGGGAAGGAGGGGGGGGGGGTTTCCAATAATGGATAAGTTCCTTGTCAGGAGAGCTTTTTTCCGTCGGAGAATTTGTTTTCAAATTAACCCTGAACAACAACAAAATAACAAAATTTCCCTCGAATCCGAAGTTGACCATGAATAGCGTCACAAATCACATGTCTAGCATCCGCGTACAATATTTCGTGCGAATCTTTGGGAAGCCATGACCGCAGAGGGCGCAGAACGACCAAGCATGGTTTACTCAGGACTCAGGACTGGAGTGACAGAAAGGAACAAAAGAGCAAGTAAGCATTACTCACAGTCATGGACACACGCCACAAGGCCCCGAAGTCGGTTTCTTCCGAAGTTTCCGAAAGTTCATGGATTAGCCCGGAAGCGAAATCGTTCGGTACGACGTTGTCGTCTGGGGCTTCGTCCAAGTCGCTATCATCGTCGCGGAACCAACACGGGCCGTAAACTGCATTGCAGAAATCTGCAGGAGTTTGCTGAGCGAGCATGTCGAGCTTGCCCACAATTTCGGACTTGGCATCATCCAAGAAGCCTTGGTGCTACGGAACAGAGGACGGTTCCTCGTTTATTGACATCCAGTTAGTTCTCAAGGAAGCTTTTTCCTGAGTTTTAATTCGACTTACATAGGTGTCGCTATAGGTCTCTTGAACATTAGTTCTGTTCGTGGACATTTCATTCGACTTTTCTCAAGCTTACTGCCGTTCAATCGCCTTATTTGGGAAGTTGATTTAACATGTAAGCACATTCTCATGCTCTCGAGTCGTGAAAAATATTTGGCACTTTTTAATGTTCACGGCGCGTGAAAAAAAAAAAAATTGAAAATACTTCTTAGAAAAAGCCTACTGAAAATGGAAATGTAGAAATTGCCGAGTAGGCGACAAACTGCCAGAGGAACATCGTTCTCGTATAAATATACAATAAGCATGATAGTATTTGAACCATTTAATTGAAAAGGATTTATTTGTTCGACTCGCTGGGCTCGTGGCTGATGGGAAATTATAGTAAATAAGGACAGAAACATATGCCAGACTATTTTCTGAAAAATATACAAGCGAGAGGAAAATATTGGCATCCGCAGAGAAATTATTTTCGCTGTGTCTAAAATGAAATTTGCCCTCGACGGGCCACGCGGTTTCGCCTGTCTGTAGGTTCCTAATAATAGTAGAGATATAATGCCGGGATTTTTCATTGTTTTCTAGACTGACATTTGACAAAAATTACCTTCTAATTTTTTTCGAGACAAATTTCGTTTTCATAAGTTGGTAACGCATGACATATTTACGTTCTTGAGGTTCTATAAACGTAGTAAATGAATTCCCTCTATTAGCGATGCCACTCATGGGAACACATTACCTGGACCCAAGAAAGTAATGAATAAGGTAGTTAATTTACGTGAGCAGCGTTCAAACCTTCACGAGGAATGCATGAACTTGTTACAAATACTGACGCTTCAAGACCGAGTCATAAGCTAAAAGCACACCCCAATAATTTCCAGCAACCCAAGGTTGACTTCTTTCCCACGCAGTCCGACGAAACCTTGATTTAGTCTCATTTAAACGATGAACAGGAAAAGGCCTTTGGCATAGAACAAGACATTTTGGGCAAGTCTAATGATTTCCCGGACATTAACGCGCATACATTATTCGCGGCTCATTTTTCACAGTCAAAGCTTTCAAGGAATTCGATGGGACACCACGAAGAAGATAATCTTTTGAGATATGAACCTGTTGTTTCCAAGCATCCAATTCTAGAAGTCTGAATTCCAGCAGCTCGTTTTGTTCCCGCAAATCTTGCTTTTCTTCGACGAATTTCTTCTCGCCGTCTTTGCGTCGACGACGTTCCTCGGCGATATCTTTCACCATTTTGGCAACTTTCCGTTTGGCAACTTCGACAAGCCCGCTTTGTTCCTCTATGACCTGAGAAAAACGTACATTCATTTTAGGAATTTATATCGGCAGGACAAAAATTCATTTGATGAAAAAATAATTTTACAGTATTGTGCGTAAATATCAGGAGCAGCTTTCCTCGCACCTCTAAAAATGTGCTTAAAATTTCCGGTGTGGTTCATGTTCCACAATATGAACATACAGTATAGACCTGAGAAAGTTAAAGCATACAAGTTGCGGCGTACTCCAGATATGCAAAAGGGAAATAATTGCTGAAATCAGCGGGAAAAATGACAGACAAAAATCACGACAAACGGAAAGCGCATTGTGATTTATTTTTGTTTTGTTAGGTTTCTCCACTGCACTGCGTGGATTTGTGATAAAGCGCAAGTAATTTTTTTTTCGAATTTATTTGGCATATCATTCAAAGGTCAACGACACATTTTTAAAAGCGTGTAGGAAACGCATTTTTTCCGGAACGAATTCCACATTTTTTCAGTGGTTGATAGAATTTTCGCTCGAAGGTTATATTCAAAAGAAAAGAAGAAAAAAACGTGAAAGTGGTTTTCAGGTAGGAACGCTTTGAAGCGTTAAAAAAATTAATTCCAAACGCACCGCGAATAATATTTCGATTTTAAGTTTACCAACTTCAAAGTAAATACAGACCTAAAATAATTTAAAATTAATTCAGAAACTTCGTTTGCTACTTAAGCATAAGTTTTAAACTTTGAGACTGCCAAGGAAAGCTACACAGTATATCACGAAATGACCTCAAGACTGCGGAGAGAGTTCAGTGGGGTTAAATTTCGGGAGCAGAACTCGCGTCCTGTTCACACTACACTGATGGGCTTCGAATTGCGCAAGGAAGCCGCAAAAAATTCGATCATTACCGCAAGAGTTGCACAACCAACGCATTTTCTCTGATGAACAACGTCACACAAAATGGTTTTTATCGTGACGCATTTCCTAGACCTCGGTCAAGCGTCGCACATTTAGACCACATCTCGCTTTACATTTCAAAAAGTGAGCTTCAAAAAAAAAAAAAAAAGAATCTCTCCCTTAGCTTGAAACCTTCTGCAGGAAACACCAAATAGATTATACAGATTTACACAAGTATGGCCCAGTCTAATTTCCGGCAATACAACAATTTGAGATTTTAAAATTCTACCGACAGGGTGATACAGGTACATATAAAAAATTATATGCGAGGAATAACGTCTACATGCAGCGAAAAATCTTTTGAGTTTTGCAAAATACAGTCAAAGCTCCTCCAGTCGAAGTCAGAGGGACCCAAAAAGCCACAAAATAAATGGAGATGATAGAAAGTTAAAATTATTCATATATCTGAGCCTTAAAATGCTGGATAAATGAGTTGACAGGATGCTGAACTTGAGGAAAGCTATGTGTCTAATTACTGTACAGCCGCTTACTTCTTTTTGAAAAACTTCTAATTGCATTTTTATTGCTGTACTAGTCTACTCCTTCTTAGGTCCCACGTACATTAGCCCGAAGGCCTCTCAAAATTAGAGTTGTAGAGGTTTGAAGAGAATTCAAGCATGCATGCCAGGGACTAAAATAAATTTGAAGACTTTCGACTTGAAGAGGTTCAACTTCGTGAGGTACATCTGAAGCTTCAATAATTTTTGAAGATTTCCTAGCACCCACAGTACAGACCACAATAGCTTATATAGTAATTTAGAAATTTTCAGCTCAGGTATAACGTTGTTTATGACTGAAGAATGGTCTATGCTCAAATAAATGGAGTTCACTGAGCCGAAGACAGAGTTCGTATTGGAATTACACTCAGATTATCTCGATTGTGCGACACAGCATTTTTGAGGAGAAAGGGGCAGTAGCTTAAAATAGCGAGAATATGGCATAAACGAATTTTTTCGCACGATTCATTCTTATTCTTAAGAAAATGTCCACCCATATCGAACCTTGGTTAAATGAAGCTCTCGATCACCCATCGTCTTGATTTTTTCGCGAATGGTGACTTCGGCGACTCGAGAATTCCCTAGAATCGAGTTCAGGTTCGCAATTCGTCTCAGCATCTCGTCCATTTTTGACACACTTCGTCCCAACTTCAGCTCAACTGTCGCAGTTACTGACGTTCCGGTGGATTTCACAGAACCACCAGCGATACTTTCTTCTGTGGTCATGGCTGACTTTATGGCGGTTTTTAGAGTTTCGTACTCTTTTTGCAACTCCGACAGGTACTCTTTGAACGACTCCTAAAAAAAAAAGGCATGAAGACATCAAGTGCTCGCTTCATTTCTAAACCACACGTATCTTCTGAGATGGGACTCATTTTTCCAGCATCTCGAAGTAAACAAGTTTAATATTTTGGAAACATACTTTATCGTCATTGCTTCACAATATGCTGCACACACGCTGTCGAACAGCAGGGAGATCCAAAATTAACTTTTTCAACCACGTCATATTACAGCATACTGTATTTTTTAAAATCCAGAATACAAAATGTAGACTAACAAAAACGGCTTCTTGTCGGAAAGTTCTTTCACACGTATCAAATCTGAGAGATAAAAATTGCATTGTCAATTGATAAAAACTGTTCGAATTTGCGAAAGCATACTGAAAAATGTTGATGAAGCTGCTAAATATATACAGTATATAGATACATACATTTGTTTTTGTTTTCAAAAATGCTTCACTCTCATATGTTAACGTTGAAAAGTCGGTCTCGTCTGTATTTAGATTGAATTACGTTTCAAGTACGGTATGTCATCGGTGGTGTAAAGATGCTCGTCTTATTAAATTTTACATGAATACACTTTAAATCGGTTCAAATTTTGGAACTCCTTATGCACAAAGTATAATTTGAAATGCGGAAATGCGACCTGATTGTTATTTTACGATGCAAACGTATTTTTTTGTAAGTCAATATCGATTGAGGCGTCCAACAATAAAAATTATCCTCTTTTTATAAAATCCTACTGCGAATGAAAAATCATCCTTCCACGCGATATTGATCGTAATGCAATTGTGACGCCGTTTTTTTTTTTTTTTTTTTACGCCAGGCATTGGGAAATACACATTTCCAGGTTATTTCTAGAGATTATCTCGAGATTGGAAAAGAAAAGTCGTCAAAATTACCTCTGACCAAGTCGATTCTGGACAAGACCCCGACTCGGTTCGCGGTTCCAACAAGGTTACTGTGGAAGTCGTTGCCAAATTCCGGCACGACTTGTACTTTGCACTGCTATTCTTCAACTTGACGCTGCCCAACGAAGCCGCTCCACTGTTGACTTCGATTAAAGCTCGGGATTTCCCGCTGTAGACCTGCGTTCTACTCGCTTGTGTTTTCGGTGTCGAATACGCTACGTTTTCCAGCTGTAAAGATGCTTGACGTTGAAAATCGAGAGCTGCTCGGATGTCGTGGACAGATGACGCAGAGCCGAGTCGGATCCGGACAGTCCCGGACTCAATCAACGCCGGGGAAAGTCGTTGTGAATTGGCTTCCGCTCCGAAGCGACCATTCTCGACACTGTCGTCACCGTTCACACGGATCGAAGAGGATGCTGCGGGAATCGACACCTGTGGAAAAAGGCGAGATAAGATTCAGTCGCATAATTACGTATGAATTCCGTTTCTGGTTTCGATGGACGAGAATCGCGTGAGCAGTTCGACCGTAATAAATTCTCCGATGACACACCAGGAGTCATCTTGTTAGTCTAAGATGAACAATTCAAAAAAATGTTTTTCGTTGATGCTGACTAATATTTGGCTTTGGAGCCAAAAAAAAAAGAAGTTAAGAATGATAGAGCTGCATTTTCTGCCATTTATGAAAAGTATCCATGAATGTTTTCTTCTCGAGGAGGACAGATGGCATCATTAGCTTAACGTGATTATAAATAGTTTTTAATTCCTTCAAGTATGGTAGGATTCAATTTGAGATAAAATTGAAGACAAAGAAATAACGAAAATTTCGAAAAATCGCCTGGACATACGTATTTCATCATCATGGTACCGGAATCCGCAGGAAAGATTTTTCCGTTCTCATAACAAAATATATGATTATTAAAAAAAAAAAAGCTAGGAACATGCATTACTGAAAAATTTCCCGTCATATCAAGGGCACGTAAAGTACGAAATTACCTGTTAAATTATTCAGAATAAAACGCCAGATGAGATGTTCCAGCCGTAAATTTTCATTGCGCAGTATGTAAACCTTGAAAATAGGAATTAATGCCAAAGAAAATTAAATATTGGAAACTCGAATCAGCAGTCAAAGCCACGAGATAGCACATTCAACACAACCAAGCCGTCCAAGTAAGCTCCTGCGAATCCAGGAAAATCAAACAACATCCAAGAAAATTGGGCACGCAATCCACAGAGAGACTTAAAATTGACACGCTGGATTTCCTTCCATAAAAAAAAAAAAAAAATATATATATATATATATATATACTGTATATATATAGCAGGACACTTCGACGTTAATTTTTCGTTCATGAGCAAGTGGACAATTGCTCGATTCGTTTCAGCCTTCCGTCTCAACGAGGCTCAAAGGGAAAGTTGGCAGATGAGAAATTGAGGAACTTTCGTGATCAGCTGCGCATCGGTTTCGGGAACAGCCGGATCACAAGCGTAACTTAACTAATTCGTCTCCCAATATCTGAACCAGCACTTGCCTATATCGATGCAGACTCTTTTTCCCCCCAGGTTCTGAAACGATTTTTTTGTGTACTTAGTTAGCGTGGAAATAACGGCCTCAAACCACGTCAAATTCCGATTCTCCGCGCGAATATGTTTTCGGCAGCAATCGAGTTACCCTGAAAATCAATCATTCTCAAATTTACGGGGCTTCAAACGGAGCCCGAGAAAAATGGGCTTCAAATTCTTGTTGGCTCTCCAAAAAATATACCTTCGATGAAATTTTTAAAACTTTTGGGAAAATGTTAATTTTGTATGATTGTTTTCCATCAGGGCTCCTAGTTTCTTATGTCAGGCATAAAACACACAAATGGGCATCTTAAAGCTTTCCACAATTAAAGGAATAAGCAACTTCCTGCGTCAGGAAGAAAAACAATAAGTAACAAAAATGGCAACACTTCGGTATCATTTTCCTCGATTAACCTAGACAAATCAGGCCGGAGCCTCCAACTCAGAAATTCTCAGTCAAAATGTTGAGTTCATTTTAAATTGGACCTAAAAAGAATTTCAACTACACTCCTCACAAAAAGGGAGTCTTTTATTTCAAAGTGTCACCAACACGATTTATATTCTAAAAGGGATCAAACACAATGGTTCATCATTAAAATTAATAAAAGTACTATTCAGTGTTATCGAGGTATTATTTAATTATGACAAGATTCATAAGTATTTCGGTAGTACAGTAAAGGAAATTATTCGTCAGACTAGTAAGCTGCATTTGTCCACAGACTTCTGATTGCGGGGTAAAAGGAGTAAAAATGTGTCTTTGATTCGCGTGAGGAAACCTTTTTCTTAAATTTTCGCGTACAAAAAATTAAAATCTACTGCGCTGTATACAGAACATAATCCTGAAGGCACAACGAACCGTGAACACCGTTTTCAGTAAAATAGTGTCACCTCCTACGAAATGTACTGTGTTATTTCAAGTAAAAGTCAAAAACCTGTTTCCGAAAAGTATCCCGAGTATGGATCAACTATAAGCAGGCGGGGAAACAACAGCGCATTTCTAGCAATCCTCGATAATTTTCGGTTCTTTCTCGGCACTCGCACGATTTTCGTGCTCCTGAACAGACACAAAAATTCCGCATGAATCCTGCCGACAAAGCACGAATAATTTCGAAATACCACGAAGTAGAAAAGAACAGCTTGTTTCCGATAAGCCCTAATTGCATGATTCCAAATTACCGCTACAAAGCAAAAAGGCGGTCTGCGATTCGAATTTTTCCACGGCGTTTCTTATACATTGTACTCCGATTTTCCCACTGGAATAAGGAAAATCAAATAAATTAGCCATATACGTGATTTTCTGAAACTGCAACAGAAAAAAATGAAGCACGATATATTGCCCCTTATAAAACAAGATCAGATTTCCGTTGTGAAAACACATACTGTATATACAATCAAATCAACTGAACCAATAATTGATTATGCAGTATTTCCTCCGAATTTCACAAGCCTCAAGTTTGCTCAAACCACGTACTTTTTGGCAGACCAATTTTGGATTTCTCATGGTCTGGAGACACGTTGGTCGTCCGTACTAATAACGAGCATGTTCGACAGAAATTAAACCGCAGCAACAGTGCGGTACTTTGGGCCAACACGAGAAGTGCACAAACACATACAGTATTTGCAGTCAGTACCAGCCGAATGGGAACACAGTCTTAAACAAAGGAAGTAAGACGCCTGAACTTATTACAAGCACTAAAATGGCACAGCAATCAGAAATGTAACCGTGTCCCGTTTTCCTACGCCAATTTCGGCGTTTCAGCGAATCACCGTCAGGGGTCAAAAAGCATCAAGGTTTAACCCTACTTCTTTTTTCGAACAACTCGTCTTGATTAGTTTCGAGTCGGCTCAAATGGGGCTCCTTGTGCCTCTTGGGAAGCTAACCGTTGTCCAACGGAAACATTTCCGCAAAAAAATAGGAAGGGGAAAATAAAGGAAAAAATGGCAACCACAATGGGGCAAAGAACCAGAGGAAATTGTTCTGCTCATTTGAACAAATCGTGTACAGTACGTAGAAGTAAAAGAAATCTGCGGAGGTCCCTTCACGCTGCTCGTTCACAGGTGGTCAGGCTCTAGGTCATTATTACTTCCCGCAAGAGAAATGACCCGGCATGCTCGCATTACTGAATGCGCATAATTTTACATTCGAACCGGTAATTACCACCCCTTTTCCACGAGAAAAAAAAAAAAACAGGAGCCGGAGAACTGTACTCCATCCGCCGAGTAAGATCGCGAAGATTGTCACAATTATCATACCGACTACGGAAGCTTTGTATTATTCAAAAATTGCCTATTTTTTTCTGCAGACTGGTTTCAACTTTCGCTGTGTCCGAACAGCGATATTAGACACTTCTATTCCATTTCGTGCCACCTGCGCATCTATAGAGCCCGTGTTTTTTTTCACGGAGTTTAATTATTCCACTTTTGCCTACTAATTATAGGTCACACGAGCGTCGCGCAGCAATTTCATCTCCACAGAGAATCAATTTATCTAACCTGATTCTCCGGGACCAAAACACAAACAGCCGAACATTAATTACATTCTAAGAACCAACACAAGGATTTGTTCTTCTAAGCATATCTTGTACTGTACTTCCAACGATGAGGCTAAGCATTTAATTTGGCAAACAAGTCATATTAGCAAACCTAATTCACACTTGCTTTGGCTATATTTCAGGACCACTTAAAACAGCGTTAGTTCATTTGAGTTTTATAATACTGTATAGCAGGGGTGCCCAAGATACGGCCCACGGGCCAGATCTGTCCCGCAGAGGCTTAAAATCTGGCCCGCCAAGACAGCATGAAAGTTCACCACCGAAAATTTAAGACCATAAAAAGTAAATATTGCAAATTTTTCAAGAAGTCTTCAGTCTGCAATTTTGATTAGGAATTATATTAGGGCTTCACAAATATTGTAACAATTCCTTGTAACAAGAAAGACCAAAAGAATAGTATGGATTAACTTGTGATGTCAGTGGTTCTGTTTTTCAAATGAAAGGGCAGCATTTTGCAATCTTGGAATTTAAATATTACCCCAGCATTTTCTGTTGTGTTTTTTTTTTAATTTATTTGCATCTCTTGATAGGGGAAGGATGTACAGTAGCTTAATTTTCTTAATAGCCTGAAAAAAATATATTAACAAAGAATCATGTAAAAATACATATGTGACATGAACAAATTGAGAAAGACAATTCAACACTGGGCCAATTGAGATTGAAAATTTGAGACAGGGTCAATTTGAGACAAGGAAAAATATGAGACAGGGACAATTTGAGACAGAGGGCCAATTCAAGACAGAGGTCCAATTTGAGCCTAAGCAATTCAGTGACAGGGACACTTTGAGACATGGACATTTAGAGACAAGGACAATTTGAGCCTTGCCCAAAGCAACTCTGCATATATATTTTTATAAAACACACTTTCTGGGTTTCTTCAGATTCTTGGTGATTTTTATGGGGTTTTCAATTGCACACTTCCTGGTTGTCCTCAGATCCCCCCACTTTCTTTTTGAAAATGCTTCTATCTCAAAATGTCTCATATTATCCCCGCCTCAAAATGTATCTACTTCAAATAATCCCTGCCTTCAGAAGTTTCTGTCTCAAATTGTCCCTGTCTCCAAAAATGTCTGTCTCAAATTGTCAGTCTGGATTTATTCTAGATCCAAATGTGAATTCAAGTGGCTCATTGATTAATAAAAACTTCATGAAAAATTCCCCACATCACTTAACTTCACGCCAGACACATATCCTGGCTTTGACCATCCCAAAAAGGCCTTGAACATTTGATGTTTTGGGAGGTTGAATCATTATTGCTTCTTTGTACATAGATCAATTTTTTTAATTTTGAAGAAATGTTATAACAATTGTGTGAAATCATTAGAGACCATATTTCCTCACATTAGTTCTTTAATTTCCAAAACACAGGCTTTTATTTTTCTTTCAGCCAAAAGTAGTCTCAACATTTAAAATCACTCCAAATTTTCAGTTGCCAGTGGCTTATTCGTTTTGGACTTCAGTTGCATCATTTTGAAAAGTTATGCAGATTGAATATTATGATTCCATGAACAAAAATTCAGTCATCATGAAGTAAGGAAGATACAAGTTGAAGTTTGTCAGTAAAAAAAAATGCAGCAAAACAGTTTGTAGATGAAAAAGCCAGATAATGAAAATCCTGAAATCCTTTTTGAATTTTTGTGTAGAAAAAAAATAGTTTCAACCATCCCAGGAATTACACAGTACATGTACAACATTTCTTGTACCTTTTTCCTTTGTGGCCCGCATAATGCTCTATTATTTCAATGTGGCCCTTGGCCACTTCTGAGTTGGGCACCACTGCTGTATAGAATATTTTATCGAATGATAAGCATCGTAATAGTTTAAAAAATTGATTTGGAAATAATGCGTAATTTAAAATAGTAATATGAGAAGCGACATAAAGCGAAACTTTAGCAAGACGGACTTTTCAATAAAAATCCAAAAAGTTCAAAATCCATTCTTGATGCCTGTTTTATGTCTGTGATATGATTCTAAATCACACATGAAAACGCGTATATCCACATTTTTCTAAATTATTCGTGTCATTCGATCACTCAAACAAAGGGATCCAGTCGTAAGCCAAGGAAATTCAAGCTCCGTGCACTGTATTTAAAAAGCTGAAGCGACAGTTGTACTATAGATTAATGCGTTGAAACTTAGTGGAGGGAAGAACAACAGGGAAGTTCAGTGATTAATTTAAATGGCTATGTAATGAACCGTGACGAAATGAATAAATTCGATCGAATGAAGCGTGATGCGGATGCAGGTCACTTATCTGCCGACGCAGGGAGAGGGCGACTTTCAAAAATCGTGCCTCTTAATTATCAAGTTGGTTGCAATAATTATAATTCCATTCCCGGGATTAAAATTGCATAATGTTCACGACTGGGGTAACGGGAGACGCATCGTTAAGGGGGCAAGTACTGTTCGGCATAATAATGAAGTCGAATTTTTTTTTTAGCCTTGCGATCGTCCGAGTGAAGCTGGCTTGTTTTCTCGAAGCACTAAAGTCGAAGTGAGAGCAACACATTATTTCCCAGAGGTAGACTTGAATTGGTCGATAAAAAATTAATGAATGTACCTTAGAGAATCATATACAGCAAGTACAAGGTCAGTTCAAAAAGTTTTAAAATTGCGGAACATGTTATACAACTGACAAATAGGGATGATTTTCAGTGCGATGCTTTGAATTTTCAGGAGCCCTGAACAAAACGCTTCAACATAGTGTTCCAATATGTAGAAGAGTTTCCAAGAGTGTCTTGGTCTCATCACGATGAATAAAAGCTTATATATACTTGACATTGGGTTACATTATTTTTTTAATGACGTCCAATGGTAAGTTTTAGTAAGATCAACACTTCAGCGATAAAAAACCCAAAGAGAAAGTGTTCAGCAAATTCTTCGCGTCCCTGAATCAATTGACGATGCATCAGCACTTGATCACTTGACTTGAATGCAAAGCTAGCCCGACGAATTCCGGTCCTCTTTTTGGATCAATATTTCATCGTGTGAATATGTATTCAAGTGATAGCAGAATAAATATTTCCTGCGCCAGCTATACACGCGCATCCTTGTTTAAAAAGGATATCTTTTTTCCAAGAGGATTCCGTGCAACTCAAGATAAGTATCTAAACACGGATATTGTTCTGATCCTCATCTTT
Source organism: Notodromas monacha (assembly GCA_905338405.1). Classification (NCBI taxonomy): domain Eukaryota; kingdom Metazoa; phylum Arthropoda; class Ostracoda; order Podocopida; family Cyprididae; genus Notodromas; species Notodromas monacha. The sequence goes on from CAJPEX010001698.1 coordinate 24,028, forward strand.
ATCCCAAAAATTGAGTTGGAAATTTATAAAAAATATACATCGAAGTCAAGAATTACTTGCAAAAATATTTAGTGATAAAATCACTTCGGCAAGGGAATAAATTGCTTCATTTCCCAGGAACAAGCTTACTTTTACCCTACTTTTTATAACCAATGTTCACAGGAAAACAAACCACAACCAATCGCTAATCACTAATAGTAATGTACTCATTACTTTGGTTTTCTAGCTCAAATAAAAAATTCCATCTCCGCATACGACGCGCGCCTCAGTTTTCAGTTCGGAATTTATATATTTTTTTTAAATTGCACAAGGATGAGGTAAAACTCTGAATGTAAGCGGACTTGAAAGTTATCTTCAATACTGAGGTTTTTCTTTGCTGAAACGAAGAGTCATTAGAGAAGAGAAGTTCGAAGGAATCTTGAAAGTTGTAAAAATATTTACTAGAAAATTTGTACCAGACTCAAACACGCACCTAATGTTTTTCTCTGCCATGGTTTTTTTTTTTTAGGGAAAAATGTGCGCTTGGTACTTGACAAAATCTAAAAACAAATTTCAAACCTATTTCTCATTTTTCAACAAGTGCCCATTGATAATCCCGAATGAAGCAGAAAGTTTAACTGCATCCGGTCTTCAAGAGAGACATTCGCTGGAATTTGCCCCAATAACAATTGCGGGAAAATGATGAGAGTTCAGCAACAATAAAGGAGGCGAGAAGAAGGCATTGTCACAGTGTCCCATTTCTCCCAGGCATGCCCTCGTTCATTTCCGGCAACAATCGCCACGTTGATGAAACTAGACAGTGTTCCTATCTCGGCGTCTAACGATCGTCCACTTAGCCATGAATTCAATGCGCCGTTTTCTGCATACAGTATACTGAATATATTTTTTACGCCTCTGACGACGAAGATGACACTTCGTAGTACGCCCTTCTTTCACATTTCCGAGGCACAAGACAATGCAAATGACGAACAAGACGAGGGGAAAATGTGGGTTGATGCCTTCCGGTGGGTCGCAGATGGTCACGAAGTTACACGACACAGATTCTGATACAAGGCATTCGCAGCGAATGATGATTGACGGTCGTCTAGTTTGCTGATGATCAACATTTGGATGCTGCCGAGCAAATAGCGACCGACCGACGACTTCGAAGATAAGAAAATAAAAGGAAGCAGCGAGTACTTGTCGGACGATTTCAACACTTCCGAAGACCTCGCTGACAGATTAAAATCGACACGTTGCCGTCGGAACAAAGAATGGGTTTAATCAAGAAATCTCCGACGCGACTTTCTTCCGACGCATCTGGGCTTCCTGGACTGTAAATATCTTTGGTCTCACGCGAAGAGAATTTAATCAACTCGGGTAATCTTAGTAATCCCGGGACAAAAGCCTTGAGTTCAACAAACTAGGAACTACAAACTTTCGGAAATGTTTCCTCGCGCACAATGACGCAATTGAAAACAAGGAAAATGCTGGAATTGCGCAAGATATTCTAATCGTGAATTTGATTAGCAGCAATCCAGTCTTGTCATTATTTTTCTTTCATTTCTGTTGAAAGCTCATGAAGGTTAAAAGCTCATCACCAAAGAAAACGTACACCCAATATGAAAGTCTCTTTTTACGAAAAAATTTTCATGACGGACATATCGGCAATTCAATACAAATGGTCATGATTTTTTTTCGCGGAAAAAAATTAACGATCGCGACAAGATGTAGATACAATTGCTCAACGCCGAAAACAAATTACTCACGCGTACTTATTCATCTTTAGCTGGAACTTAGTTATTCTTTGAAGAAATCTTGCGTGAAAAACTCCATCCGCTTCGTAAGAAATGAAATTCTACGCACTCGAGCAAGTAATGTAAAAAAAAAAAAGCATGATGCTCCGAACAATCGAGACACATTTTCGTAAGCCCGCTGAAATGAAGTTCTCTGTGTCCCCAAAGTTCAAAATAAGATTGCTTCAAATCGAACTCGGGTCAAGTACATGACTCTATCCGGGTAAATACATCCTCTTTTTTTTTTCTTAATACAGCATTTTCTTCAATTGCAGCTCCGAATAAAGCAAATTTCCCGCCCTCAAATTTATTTTTCTTGCAACAATTCAGCATTATGATGATCACAAAACCAAACATTGCCGCAATCACGGAACACCATCAGTGGAACATGATAATTGAAAGGATGTTCTAACCGAAGATTTCTTAAATTTGAATTTTTAGTAGCTTCCAGAAGGCCTGAATTTTAATACAAATTAAGTCGAAAGGGGACCTCCGTTCAATAAAATTGATGGGGCACATGTCCATTTCAATGTGCCTACTTCATATTAAAACTAAGGTTTTAAATTCGAAGTAAAATACAGTTTACCATAGTCGATATACAATCGAACACCACTCCAAGCGAAAAAAAAACATTCAAACAGACTTGAACAAAGTATTGAAAAAAAAACATATCATTCAATCCTCGGTGATGTAACTGCTGGATGATGAATACTTTTTTGTTAACTACTCAAACGAAAATAGGCATGCACTATACGGAAGGTATAAATTCGTTGACTTTCACGTCGTCATCGTTAAGCATGGGCACGCACACTTAAATGGATACACATACCACTGTATCACGTAATAATGCTAAAACTTTGGGATTCGCGTGTCCCGGGAATAATTTTAAATTGCTTATTTGCACGCAAAAAAAAAAACTAGCTCAGTTTTAGGCACACGAGGGTGACCAGTCTCATCAACGACGCCTCGTCGGCGACTGAGTTCAAACCCGCGCGCAACAGTTTGAATTCCCTCCCAACCTGAGCAGCTTTCAGCTTCGCAAGAATTTTTTTCAATACTTATTTTATATTCCAGAAGCTCTCACACCAGCGTACTGACAAGTCTCTTCCACAGACATCAATGGAGCATTATTCTACAGTCTACAGTATTCTTCACTTCCGCTTCGTCTTATCCGCAGCTCAATCGGGGTCACACGAAACACGATTTAGCAAGGATTTTTCGTTAGCTCTCAGGCTCACAGCTTGTTGTAAAAACATGCAGGGCTTGACGAAATAAGTTAGTCAAGGATTTCTTCAGCAGAATCTCACGCGCACCTGAAAATCATAAAAATGTTTCGTTTTTTTTTGTTGCCTGGAAAGCAGTGCGAAGAAATCTACAGTATTTCAAGATTTATTTTTCAATTTCAGACTGACGAGTGCCTTTTCAGGACGTTCCCGATGAGCCCTTTCACGATTGAATTCGATACCACTTTCACGATATTATAGTGCACGTGTGAATTTAAAGAAGGGCCTTCCTTTCGAGTAGCAGAACGAGGGGAAAACTGCTCAGGGCGCATTCATTTTTTTACCGCTGCAGTAATTTCTCTGGAGAGAAAATCCAATGGAAAAAACTTAGCCGTTCTTCGGAAAGATTACACTAAATTCTGAAGAACGGATAAATCAGCTCTAAAATGAACAATTCATGGCTGATTGAAATACCGTGAGAGGAAGAAGAAGAAAAAAAGAATTAACACAGCATATTCTGGACTGGAAGGTGAATTTGGCAGCAAATGCCAAATAATACATAATATATGCCTCATATACTGGTCTGCAATATGGCCTACATAATATGGCAATTTAACGTACCAAATGTGTGCGCAGTGTATTATATTTGGTTTTCAAACGGAATTTGTATCATTAAAAGCTTTGTTTATTCAGCACAGGTGCGTCATTTTAGCTCTTCGCCGAAACGAATTGATACTTTTCGTACAGGACTTTGGTAACTTCAATAATGTCAAAGTCAAACTCAATATTTGAAGTTGGACGATTATTAATGCATTTCATTCGATTATGACGTTTGACAAATTCCCCTCAAGCCCGGCAAACACAATAAACAATTGAATTTCTATGCGCAGAAAAAGAGCCCATGTCCGATTTTCGGTGTTACAGGATACTGTACGAGTATTTTGAAGCCACGAGCGAGTGCTTCTCACTCTTCTCCAATTTTGTGCGAGGTCACACGAAAGCCGAATACGTCTTCAAATTGCTGTAGCCGATGAAGAGCCGTGAAAGAAAAACAAAATTCGGAGCAAAACAAAAACAAAATTCGACTTCTTGGACCCACAAAGGCCGTAGCGCGAAGCCACAGAAGTGTTCACAGAGCGGAATTTTTTTCATACGATTACCCACGGCGACCGTAACTGAAAATAGTTCCTCCTGGTTATTCGTTTCAAAATGACATGAGGCAACAACAAAAGAATTCGGTATTTACACACGTATTATGCGTCTTTTTTATGATAGAAATAGATAGCATACCGAGAAAAATAACGCAAAATTACGCATTTTGAAAAAGAGTACAGCACATTACGGTAATCGGGAAGAAACAGCAGCCTTTTCCTGGCCACAAAGGTACAGTACTGTACCTTGCTCTTCGAGTTTCCCTATATGGAGAAACTCAGAATGCGAGAGAAATTCCTATGGCCTTTGGTGGCTAGCAAACGGTATTTGATAAGTGCCGTTACTCGCGTTCGGTTTTGTGGACTTATGATGGTAAACCTAGTTTCGTCCTAATGAACGTTGTTCCTTCCCTTCCGAAAATCGGAATTCCTGGAAGTCATCAGTGAATGTCAAAACTCGAGGAAAGTAAAGAAATTCGAAGGTCTCTTCAAGATGGAAAAATTCCAATATCGGTTTTGATTCATTGATCTAAATCCGAAAAACTCAAGATTTTTCAAAGCGTCTTGCACCGACAAGTAAAGCAAGATTGTGAGACGGCCGGATTCGAAAGTTCAATGGAAATAAAATTTTCGTTTGCACACGGCATGAGCAGATGATACTTTCAACTCCAAAAAAATGAACTTGGATTTGCAATTCGGAAGAAGGAAGAAGCATAAGCCGGAAGAGGCGAAAGGATCGTGAACTCGCAATTGAAAGAAGTCAAGAGTCCCCCCACCGATGCCCGAAAAGCCGTTCAGAATTTATTCTCGTTCGAAACAACGAGTTTTTTTCCCACAATCAATTCAAACGACCTAATTGGTCCCAATTTGAAATTCCATTGTGGCAATTGTTCGCTCGTTAAAATTAAGGATGAACTCGCGGGAAAAAATGTCGAGCAAATGGTCCAAAGTAACCACCAAGGTCCGTCGCAGTGAAAGGACCTCCAGACAATTATCGGTTCCACAGAAAAACACAAGTGCATCTCAATAACAGCAAAAAAGAAACCCCGTCTTTGAAAATAACACTGGGAAGTGAAAGAGGACAAATGTTAGTACATTTGTCACGTACGACGGGGAACATTAGTCGTTATTCCTTCAGGGGCGAAAAATACCACATTTTGACACGGCGGGCTTCATTAAAAACTGAACATGGACTCCATTCGTTCAATGATTTCATTACTCATCATCTCACTTTCGCAGACTTTACTAAAATTTAAGAGACGGCAGTTTATCAGAATGTCGGACTCGGAAATAGCGTAATTCGAAACCGTTTCATAATTGACCAACTCGGTTCAAATCAAGCAAGCTAATCTGTAGGTGATTCCCTTCCGGCTTACGAGTCAACTCCATTATATTCGCAAAATGTTCATCTCTCAAATATAATAACGGTATTCAAATTGAATTCAACAATAGAAATTGCAAATTGATCAATTATTTACTTTCCATTGAAAGAACCCCCTCTGGGTTAATTCACACAGCCGTACCCGGAATTTGAAAGTACACCGAAAACCAGTGTTCTGCATAACTCCTTGCCTAGAATCCTAGATGTCCCATACGATTTTCCCTCGGCTTTATAGAGAGTACAAATTTGCATGATCTTCCATTTTTACTACTTTATTGACAATGATCCGAAATGGTCCTCGCCTTCGGAATTCCTCTGAAAAATTCTTCTCAACACCAAAACTTTCGATACAGAACTTGAAACACGATTTTGATTGTTTTTTTTATCTTTGAAAATGCAAATTTGGCGCGAAATTTGGCGGAAGAGCGATGCTAAAATCATTTTAATTTTTGAAGGAACACGGTGAGAATTGGCGAAACAGATTCCGAATAGATTGTTGGCTGAGAATCCATTTTGGTACATAAACATATGATTTTTGAAACATAGTTTCAGCCAGAGAAACGACCATTGTCGTGGTTCCTCGCGGGTACCACCTGAAGGCTTACATTATTACTGTATCAGGTATGACTTTATTTCACACCTGATCTTGTTACTCATCACATGAAAAAAGAGCCTCTGTAGAATTCAAAAGCAGCGGTGTAATCATGTGTAAGCCTCAGACATAAAAATCTTGGAAATAATTATCCTTTACATGTTTTTCTAAGGCACCGAATCTCAGCCTAGCCAATTTTTCGACCAAATCTACGTCGTAAAAAGATCAATCTTCAGGAAGTAGCTCAACCAAGGGCTGAAATGAAAATAAAAAAAAGATAAGCGTAATCGGCTTCTGAGACGGAAGTTTCGAAAGCAATCGGAGTGGAGAAGACTGATTTCACAGTTCGATGTCGAGTTTATCGTCATTTTTATGGAAGTGAAGCGATGATTTTTCCAACGTTTTCACGGATCTGTATAAATCGACTCCGAAGGATTACTCGAACGCGAATACGTGTCGTAATCGTCGGGTCATGCGTGAGAGGGCGATGATCTTGAACCGAACCGGGGTTGCCCAGAAATATTTCCTTTGTATCGCGTTTCGGGCATACCACCCGAATTATTCACTGCTTTATCCGCATAAGCATCTTGTTATGTCAAGAAAAGGAACGTACTGCACAGGTCTTTCACCTAGACATAGCCCGAGATTATTTTTGACAGCACATCTTCGGTACGTCTTCCACAGAAACTCGCATGAATATCATCTAAACTTTGACCGGAAAATAATAGCCAACCTGGCAAAGGCTTGAGTGAAAATATTTCTTCATTCAACATCTTAGACGTCTCCATTGAAAATTATGAGTGGCGGTCATTTCAATTTTCTTTCAAAGTCAATGATAACACTTATAATCGAATGATAGGTGCTTATCCACCCTGAATCACCGATTTTCACGAATAAGTTATCATCAAATTCATGAAAAGGACTGGGAAGTATTGTCTTGCAGGGAAAAACATTTTTGGATGATTATTTTACGGAAATTGAATACTGTACATCACTTTGATTGATTCAGAATTCATTTTAATCGCCAGTGATCTGCATTAGAAACTGTTCATTTATTCATACACAGAATAAAAACGAATGTTCTCGCTTATTCAATTTTTCAGAATCGACGAGGATTTTTGTGTATCACAAAGTAAGTTTTCACTAAATCAAGATGTTCTTTAGTAACTAAATTGAGGAAGATGTGTTCGACAGAAATATGTGGCACCAAGTCAAGAATTGCACAGAATCGAGATTCGATCATACAGTATCACATCTCCTGATCATCGGTCAAAGATGGATTGGCACTTGAAAAAAAAAAGTCATGAGGTTCAAGTTCAACTGATGGCGGGAGGACTTTGTTCAACCATTACATCTACCACTTCAAGATTAATTTGATTTACGAGAACTGTTTCGTCGCAACCGATTGTCATTAAATATTAATACAGTAAGCATGGGAAAATATTTATTACAAATCATTCGAATACCGTGTCATTTTAGCATTGGCTTATGTCGCGTCAGCAAAGCATACCAAACATTCGGCAAAAAAAATCCTTGAAAAACGTGTTCTAGCATATGGCAGTAATTCTGAGAAAATTCTGAGCCTTCAAACCTGAGAAAATCACAGGTAAATTCGGGTGCAACTATCAAATACTTTCAAATTCATTTAGAACTTTCAAATAATCTTAAATTCGTTGAGTAGTCACAAATATCAGATGAAGGATTTCGAATAAAATTAGGTGCTATAAAAGGTCGAAAAACATTCATTGATCAATAAATTTCCCTCTTCAAACTATCCAATATTACATCTGCTCACCAACGCCGGGTTTTTACACTTTGATTAAAGTATGCGTGTCAAATGAATGTGTAGGTCATGCCTTTTTAAACAGCGTGAATCGTAGAGGAAGTCTGTTCATAAGTTAATTATTCGATAACATTTCTTCGCAATCACTATTTACGGGTGGACGTACTCACAGCCAATCACAGGTAGCTGGATAAGAGCTTTTCTCACGTGCAAAGCAACTATCGAAGTTTTTTCTCCCCATAAATTATGAAAACAAACACGGTATATGTCATGCTCACAAAGTCGGCGTCATTGAAGGAATCAAGGCACTAAACATATATAAAACGCGACACTGAATTTCAGCGGCGCAAAACAGGCCACGCACTATCGCGCCTGCCGCTGATAACATAATATTGTACAACGCAGAAAAACTACATTCTTTTGCAAAAAAGAAAAAAATAATAATAATTTCGGTCACGTTCGACGTACGTATCTCACAAGCCCGAATTTCGGAATCATCACCAATGCAACAGCGACAGCGAAATGCGGGAAGCACTTGTGCTTCTGCATCAACGGAAACTCGCGACCATCTGTGCAACGAACACCGCGACCGGTATGCACCACTTTTCCGGCCTTTTTTTTTAAATTTTCTTTCCACTTCAGAGTTGCCATCCTGAGGTGGCCAGACAAACAAAGATACATTACTACACAAGATTCGCCAGAATAACTAGCCATGAACTCAGATTTTTTTCCTCGATTTCGTCCCTCCACTGGCGTGGATCTGCATACACTTTCTTAATTTTTTATCTCAGAGAAAATTTGCCCTTGCATGACGTGATCACCACTCTAATTGATTCCAACATCCATTGACTGGGTTTCACAGCACTGAAAGACAATTTTCCCTGATCGGAAGTATGGAAGGTTGAAGAACCCCGTGCTGTTCTTCACGACGAAGCTCGACTTTGTATGTGGAATTATTGGAACACCTTCCATTTTAAGGTCAACGACGTGAAGATGTTGAAATTCGCAAGTCGGCTTTATCCTTGACAAGTTGGTTCGATTTGATTCCACCATGCATTAAAACTTAGGGGTGATCGTGAACATAAGGTGTACATTATGTATACTGAAGTGCTTCATGGCTCTATTTATAATAATAAGAAAAGTCTTCATTCAGTGATGAAGTTTTATTCATGATACTGTACTATAGGTCGAATCGACTGCATCGAAGTACTGCACTCTTGGGCATTTCCTGAATACATTCACAGTAGGGTATAGTAATATAAGAAGTACCGTATATTTCTAGACTCAAATTTTCCATCTTGAAAATTAATGAAAGCATCAAAAGCATGGGAGCAGTTTTTTTCTTGAATTGGAACTGAAATCTTTACATAAATGCAAACATGCTTCCGGTTGATACTCTCAGTCTACACCATGACTCGAAATGGAATACAGTACGAGTACCATATAGTGGTATCACAATTTAATAAGAGTCAGAAGGTATCAGAGATTTATATTTTGCAGAGAAAGTTGTTACAGACGAACTAATTTTGTTTCATTAGACTTCTGAGATCATAAATAAATTGAACAAAGAATCTCACCGTAGACTAAATACAGTATTTGAGGAACGAGTCCATTGGCATATTTTTCAACGCTTGTGACAATATGAAAAACTTGGTGTAATATTTCCAAATTATTTCAGTGTTGGTAATTCCCTTGTTGCACAGTAACCACATCGGAAAAATTTTAAATATAGAACTTTTCGTCATGTATACACAGAGCCTGACTTGTGGGAGGTGAAATGTTTCAAAGTCGACAGAAGCAAGCCAAAATTAAGAACGCAAATTCATGTTCAAGTTTTCTAAAATTGTGAATGCATTCAAAAGTTTTTTTTTTACTCCGAATAAGATTTCCAACTTCGATTATTCGGGATACAATCGCTAGGTGCCTTTGTCCGCATAATCGGATACTTCGGAAAATTTGAAAAAAAAAATTTAAAATGGTAACCCGTCATTAAAATACCGCTACTCTCAAAAAGGTCAATGTTCATAAGCCCTGTTTGTAATTCGATCATCGTTATACAGTAGATGAAAGATGCTGAAGTATGAATTACGATGCATGCACCAGGGTTTGTTTCCGTTCAATACATCTGAATCTGAGGACGGTAAATGGAAGTCCAGGTCATCGATGTTCTACGAGCACAACAAACACGTAAGAAAACGTGGGTAACACTGCTATTCCCCTCGCGTAGCATGGAAACGATACAGCCTTGGAAATTCCCCACGGACCAGCAAAGAAAATGCCGTTCATCCATCAAGCAAACAAAAAATAATACAATTTGAAAAAAGGGGGAAAGCTGGCTTTCGACGACGCTGAGTAGAAAAACAAAACAAAACAAACAAAAAAGAATGGGACACATGACAAAAAGAGCAATGGCATCTTACAGATCCAGAAAAGACAGATAGAAACGACCAGGGAACGCGTTAAGTTCACTAAGCTGGCTCGATTACAGCTGATAAGAATCGAGTCCCACGCGGGTGTGAATGAGGCAAGCAGCACCTTTTACGTCGGAATCCAGAGAATTTTCCACGATTATTAATCTTGCGGATAGGAAAACAATCCGCTGCTGCAACGTTTCTGGAGCAAGAAAACAGAGCGGTTGTAACGCAAACGGAGTCCTCGCAAGACTTGCCAGCTCGTTAAAACAATCTGCATACAGTCGAGGCACAGGGAAAAATATGGATGAGAATTTAAAAAATAAAAATGAGATATCTGTCCCTTTTGCTGTTACTTCTCAAAAACCGTTGCATTCATCCAACGCTAAACAATCTCAGCTTCAACAAAATCAGTATACCGTGAATATTGCTTCATGTTCCATTGCAAAACGCGGATCGGAAAGTACCGCTCGCTTTGCGGTCGAGATGTTTAAAACATAAAATATAAGTTGCACATGAAACAAAATGGCATGAGGTATGCGTGACGATCAATTTTTCTCAGTTCAAAGCAACGAAAAATTGTGAGCGTTTCAGTTTATTGCCTCTCTTTTTCCAAGCAGAATTTTGCGAGGAAAATGCTCTCATCAACGATATCAGGGCAAATGCTTCATGCGGTCATCATCTACATATATGGAGTATTTTGCCACTACTGCTCCAATGACTGAGAAACACAGTCCTGTCATTTTAAAATCAATTCTTTCCATTTAAAGACACAATGAGACCAAGAAATTCCTCTTCGATCGTGACGAAGTTGGGGTTTTTTTTCTCTGTCATACAGTAGCACTATCCAGAGACGATGTACAAGTCTGCGAAGCTATCTGGACATGCCAGAACAATCTCCACCTCTGAAAAAAGATTGATTAAAGATTAGAATAATGCGAAAGAAGATAATGAAAGCTGGATTTCAAATGCCGAGCCTGGAAAAGCGGTCCGGTCTCGTCAACGACGATTACAAGCGTTCCAAAAACATAATGAACGTTCCGAAAGCATTTATTGTGTCAGGCATAATTGGCAAAGCTTTGGATTCACTCTTCATTAAAAGCAGACTTTCTCGATGCGTCCGACAGCCACCGTTATCTACTTATATTCTCGTTGATTTTTGGATCAATTTTTTTTCCTGCCTCAAGATTTCGTGGCCCAGTTTTATAACTGGATCCTTTAAGTATCTTCGGTTATTCACATGACAGGTTTTCCCCCGGAAGTTTCTTGTTTACCACTCAGTAAAAGTCTTACGTGAGTACTGGTCACTAGGTATTTTTTCTCTAATCAGAGTCGTGTTTCCTTGCGCAGAGACTTGCATCAGCTACTGATTTAAAATTTAAAACCCATGTATACCCCTGCCGTTAACCATAACCAATGAAGCTAGGTTGACACCGTTTCTTAGTTTCAAGGCAGGACGTAATCAACGACCAAGCTTAATTACAAGGAACTTCGAATAACGTTTGAACTTGAAAATGAAACCTTGGAGTCAACTTTGCTCGAATACGTAATTGATAGGGAATGAGCAGCAACCGGTGTCAATTTTCTCAACAAGCAATCGGGTCGAGGTTTTGGGTTGAATTCAGCCAATCCATTGGTTTTTTTCTGGATCGTGATATTTTCCTATTCGGAGTATTTTGAGATTATATGTTGGTTTAAACCCCTTAAATGCTTGTCGATAAAGGGGTAAATATTTCGAATTTCGCGGCAATTATTTTTCGAGGTTGCATTACTTCAAGGAAAATTCTAATTTTCAGATTACGCAAATGCGTTCTCGATAACATCGCGTTTCGTACTTGCAAGAACAATCCGAAAAAAAACCTTGAATAATCATCGAGTGTAAAATTAAGATTCTGATTTTGTCATCGGAAAGCGAAATTTGTCGACGATTGACGCTTTGGGTTATTATATGACGTTATAAAAATGTGGAGCTCCAGCATCATTGCATTATTCCCTTCTTTCTTTTTGCGTGAATTATCTAAATGTAAAATCTCGTCATATATTACAACACAGCATTTAGGATGAATTTTGTTCACCGTTAATTTTTTATGAAAGGGGCAAAGACCACAAATTGACAGATGACAGTAATTGCCAACCAACGAATGTTGAAATATATTATTGCTAAATAATAAGTACCTTAGTTAAATCTGTAGGTCATCGCCATCTACCGCAATAAAAGCTATAATTTGATCTAAGCTCGGATGGGTCATATTCAAGAAAAGCTTTTGAATTGTTCTGCATTTTAATACCATATATTCAAAACATGACCGGTTTTGCGTATCACCTGTGCTTTCCTTCAGAGAAAATATTTCAATTCATGCAAATACTTCGCAATCGTATTTATTGAAGATCGAGACTCAGCATTCTCGTAAAAATTATCCTGCACTTCTAGAACGAAATCCCGTCCATCGCTTACCTTACCAAAGCAGAAAATTATAATTTCACGGAAGAAAAAGACGCCGAAATCAGATTTTTTTTCTTCAGGATCTGAGCTAACTTTTATCGCACACACTATAATTCAAAGAACTTTCTCTAGAAAATGCAGCACAAAAGAAATTAGGGAGAAAAATACTGACAGAATCCACAAAACTCCCGCTTCTTTTTTTTTCTAGATATATACAATATAAGTCACATTTTTTCCTCTCTCAGCTCTCAGTTGACTCTCGTCACAGAGTCAACATCTGGACTTTCACAGATGTTGAGTAAACTGTAAAAACTTTTTTTATTTTTAAAAAATGCGGTAATGTTTAATTCTGCACAAGATTCTTTGCCAACGCTCTCAACGCCATGCTACGAATCATCGAAGAAAAAAAATAGATCAGCATTTTCGATTAGACAGTACCATTTTTTTGGCAAAATGCATTCGTCAGAATGACGAGTTCTTCTTTTTGGAGGAAAAATAATTTTCTAGCTATTATTTGAGTTACACCGAAGAAAACTTTTGATTTGATGGTCCTTGAATTTAGAGACTTCGCCCGGAAGCTTTTCTAGAATTCAGTGAAAAGAAATCTGCTGTTCTATTCTAATAAGTGATCTTACAGATTACGGACCACCCGTCGTGTGACACGTTAACCCTCCTGGAAGGATTCCCGAAGCATTTGGGTGAGAAACCCCTCTTGACAGTACGAGACAAGACACAGTTTTCACTCTGAGGTCTAAATAATATCAATCCCGGGTATAGCTCCATTTCGACTCGATAAAAACCAAACTTTCCGACCAAGAAACACGGATCATCTTTCTTTGTCGGCATCTGGCTGGATTTCCGGGACAGACTTTCTCACGCCGCCAACTAAAAAGAAACACGGAGGAAATCTGGTCGCATTTTCGTCAAGGACTGCTGTGAATAGCGTACGTTCCCTATTCCAACACCGTGATAATTACGGGGGCACTCGGTGTCTTGCTCAAATGCGAAGAAATCGCTTCCCCGAGGCCACGATTTTCATTTATTTTGATTTCCGCCGCCGTAAAACACCATGAGAAACACGTGTGCGCGTGTGTTTGTGCGAAGAATGCTTCCTAGACCAGATGGAATAGACACAAGCGAGGTTGGAATGGTTGCGTGAACTTGTCCACCGGAAATCCGCAAGGAATCAATTTGGCAATAAATCACACGCATCATCAAGGCCATGGCTCCCAGCAAGTTTGTGCGGAACGAAGTGGCTGATACTGTATAAGGTAAATGAAATGTTGTTGATTGGATTCTTGAGTATCGGCCAGGGGAGAAACAATGTGTTTGTTTTTTAATGGCGACAGAACTAGATCGATTGAATTGCGCATTGAATGTATACTCAGTCGCTGTTTCATTCTACGCCTTCAAAATATCGTTAAATCGAGAAATAACTGGCCAATGTTAGGTGAATAAAATGTTGTTGATTGGTTTCGTGAATATAGGCCAGGAGGAAAGCAATGTACGTGTTTTTTTTTTAAATGGCGACAAAACTAGATCGATTGAATTGCGCATTGAGATTTCACCTGAAAGTCGCTTTTTCATTCTGTGCCATCAAAATGATATCATAAAATTGTGAAATGAAAAAGATTTGCTCCAAATCCCCACAATGAAGAAATAGCTTTTGTTGAACGCTTACGGTGATCGAATTGGATCATTTTGAGACGAATTCACGATTTATAATTTCAGGCGACTTAGAATGCAAAATCTGGGGCAAACGTCCAATTGGTTTCAACAACAAAAATATATTGCCCGCACGTTTAAATTTATTGACCAAAGCTTTCGTAAACCAAATAGTTCAACTGCTGCCACCACAACCAATTAAGTTTAGTCCTAAATGGAAGGAAAAGCCGAATTTAAGATTTTTTTATATTCCCTTGTTCTTCCGTGAATATTAATTTGGTTCCGACCTGTCCAATTTTAAAATTTTCATAGAAAGTGAAAACCTGTCAAATCAGCCATTTAAGTTAAAGAGGAAAACTAGAAGAGCATGATAATTCAGCCAACCGATTTTCATCCATAAATGAAGGCCTGGTTCATACAGTTTTACAGCCTTTTGTGCTTACCTTTCGAAGTATCGTTCAATGGATCGAGATAGACGTAACTTGGTAAATTGATACTTCATTGACGATTTATGACTGCAGTTACAATGTTAGTTCATCGGTGATTTAGTACTGCATTCCATAATGTTTCAATGCGTGAGTAATTCTGTACTTTTGCATGAGGATCAAAATCAACCAAAAAAGCTGAAATGAGAGAAGTTTAGACTCCCGAGTTGATGAAATTTTGATATTTCTGAAGTGAAAAAACAGGGGAAATGGTCCTTCCCAAGATTTCATCCACAAAAGGAAGTTATCAATTCCGGGTGAATCGTGGCTTTCGCTTTGTTCCGTTCTTGTCGCTGGTCGTTGTCATAGAAAAATTATGAGGCCCCTTTTTTTTCTTCTCTCAAGGAAAACTACCATGAGAAAAGTGCGCCCATTTCAGAGCTCTTTTGATTGCCGCGAATGTGTGCCGCAGAGTTTTGTTTAAGCTTCGTTTCGTCGGTATGAAAAATAAAAGAAACTTAGTGGGAAATATTTATTTTTGTTTTTCTGCTCTTTGTCAGTTCCGATCGAAAGAACGCGTGAGAATCGCTGATTGCGTGGGTGGAAATTTGAGTGCGATAAGCTGAAAACACTACCGCTCGCATATATACAGTATGAGCTTATTTGCGTGATATACTGATGCCAGCTATATGCTGCTCGTATTATAGGTGATACGCACCTGTGAGCAAAAAAAAAAAGTCGTTCCCATCCTCGCATTCCACCTTTTAGCACCGCTCGTTATCACGTGGATCGTAAATTGCCGCAATTTTTTTTTTTTGCCGTCGCGGTCAAGCAGAATTTTTCAACTTCACGTTTATCGGATTTAGGTTTACACCAGTTTTGATGGTTAGAAGTGGTTTTTGTACCCAATTCGTATTTACTGTTTTCAGCGAACGAAGACGTTGACTTTTTCGGTCCTTCGGATTTATTGCACGTCGGGTTCCTATGAAAAATTTAGTCCTGTATACTCACGAAGAAAACAGGACATGAAGCGACTCGATTGCCCTTAATTTAAAAATAGATCTTCGTCAAATACGAAATAATAGCGTAATTTATGGCTTCAACGAGCTTTTGGAAAACATATCATCCCTGGGCGATAATTGGGGTCAATCTCTTCTTGGGCTTCATTAAGTAATACAGAAATCTTATCAAGCGTGAATAATTAGCTTTGCTGAAGCGGTGAATAACTCGATTTGAACATAACTTTTGTATCGTACATATAGTGGCCATCTAAGAAATATTGTAACTTCAGGCACGAGTGATATTCCGCTTTTATAATCTTCAAAATCTTCAAAATGCAGCTTTTATTTTTACGTGGGTTGTCACCCGAAATCCGTTATATTGATATGATGAAGTACTGTACAAGGTACTCTTCGTCATAGCTTTTAGGGTAATAAGAGCGATTTTTCATCAAATACGAAACTCGACAAGTACAGCACAATACTGTATTCGAGAATCAAAAGAACCGCGTTTCTTCAATAAAAATTGAATATAAATCGGGAAAATTAGCCCATCGGTACTACAAAAGACACGCCCTTGTCTGTAAGTACTGTGCTGCCTGTAAATTGAGCTGGTCTTTTTTTTCGAAGAAAAAGTGCGAATAAGAATGAAATATTTTGTTAGAGTTGTCAAGGAAAAAAAATCAGAAAAGTGCTTCAAAATTGCTACCGTACGCGATGTTTTGAATTATGACCGTAAAATACGAGTGTTTTGATCATTATGTGACCGATTACTATTAAATTCCTCAATAGCTATAACTGTCGTTCCACATCATAAAAACAGCACTGAATTCACTTCACGAACGACAGGAAAATTTATAAAATAAGCTGCACTTTCTTTCGAAGAAAAGGTGCGAGTAAGATAGAACGGTTCGGTTATACTGTAATCGTCAAGGCAAAATAATCATAGAAGTTCTTCAACATTGCTGCCGTATTTTCGATGTTTCATTTGACCGTAAAATATGTATGGCTCATTCTGTGACCGATTACTGATCAATTTCTAAATGGCTATAACTATCGTTTCCCATGGCGAAAACAGCTCTCAATTCACTTTACGAACGACTGGAACATTGTCAAATTTGTGGTTATTTGCACATGCATGAAAAGTCCAGTACAGACGCATTTCGGAGGAGGGGGGGGGGGGGAGGATGCAAAATACGGCAAAAGAAAAATAAAAATAAAACGTCGGCCATTGTCAGAATTTCCGAATTAAAACGTGCATATCTCAACCACGATCTCCGGAAATCCCGCGACACTCCGATAAAGCGATTCCATTCTGAAACAAGCGCTCAAGACTTCCGTCGACCATTTTTATCGAGAGAGAGACACAAATTTAGATGAAACTTTTCCTTTTCGAAGCTTCCTTCCTTCGAGATAATACCGTAATTGACCACAGTATGCTTTCTCCTTATACGAATAGCCTGAGAAAATGAAACCTTTCCGCTACATCCGCTAATAAGCTATTTTCGTTGAGCCTGCTTTCATAGTTCTTGCACTTGATCTGAGAGCCATGAGGTTCATCAAAAAAAATTTACCGAGTCATGATCTTCTCAAGTCGCCGTGAATAATTCGTTAGGGGGAAATCGTTATCATTATTCTTCCCTCAAGTCCGTTTCACGCGGGGTATAACGAACTGCGAATGGAGTCACGGTTTGAAACAGAGTGAAGCAACGTAAAATGACTCAACGAGGTTTGCGAAGAAAAGACGGAAGACGTTCAGCGCAAAAAATAAAACCCTAGTCACTGTTCATTCAAATATTTCCAATGGTGTGGAAATAGTTACTAGACAATGGATTCAAAGCCGGAAGGTCGGATTGCAGAGACGAACTTGCAAAAATTTTCCAGTACATTTTCGGTTTCTGCTGTGCACGAGGGTGGGTTCATAAGTTTTGAGTCTTTTGTTTAAACCGATCCAACTATGCATTTTGAACAGACCCAAAAAAAAAAGTTTTACTCGCACAGACCCATCCTTTAACACGAGTTCAGTGATGTGCAACATTCTCTCCGCCGATTGCAATGAATTTTTTTCATGCGATGCATCCAACTATCAAAACAGAGCCAAAAATCAAGTTCTGTTCGTTGATATTAGGCTTCATGTAACTTCTGGGGTGTTCCCGACAGTGAAGAATAACCTAAATTGCTTTTGAGTACAGGGGCAGCCTAATTTCCGTCGTCGAAGAACAGTTCAATCAGCTAATGAAACCCGATTTTCGGCACTGTTTTCATCATGGGATTTACTGCATGAAAAAAATGCATTAAAATCGACGAAGAGTATGTTGAACAGCACTAAAGAGTGGCCCCATGACAGGGCTACGGATTAAACCTTTTTTTTGGGAGAAGCTCCGTCGGATACATTTCAGAAGTCTCAAAATTCATGAACCATCCCTTATCTCTTCAAAGCTAGGCACTTTTTCGCATTAACTCCGTACCATGACCCATATAGCTGTGTAAGATTTGGAAGAAAAAAATTTACGCAAAGCGATCCCTGAACATCTAAATCGGGAATTTTTCAGAACAGGAATGCTCAAAATGTATGGTTTCCGACGAACAACCGAGTGTTGGATTTTTTTTATCTGAACGAACAAGCTGCGTAGAAGGGAATCCATAGGGATTTACTACGAAGCTCTCCTATTTTCGAGTTTAGGCTTATGTTCTGAAACCTCAAAAGTTAAACAGTAGTGCAAACTTCAGCAATGCCTAAAAGAAGCATTTCAAGTATCGAGAATGTAGATTCCTGTGTTTCAGCCAGTAAAACAAAAAAAGGAAGAATTCCTGCATATCCTTTTTTTTTTTGTGCAGTTGGTCACTCAGCCTTACTTTAACCAAGTTTCTCAGTATTTCGAAAAGAAAAGTGACCATTCGCACGAGATATCAAACGTTTCTGCTGATGAAACGTATCGAACGAAAGATGTCCCTGCCTTGATTCAGGACACAATTGCGAAAAATCCTTCAAATAATTGTGGGCCAAATAGCGCGAAAGGATTTTAATTTAATGCTGTAAAACTGAATTAAAAAGAAGAAACCATTTGTCGAAAATGGAAGTTATCGTGAGCCAACATTGGGAGTCTCGTTAACGCGATGAAGAAATTTCACTCACCTTAAATCGGTGCGTTTTCTGCGCATTGCGAAAAGGGCCGTCGGCGCTGTGCAAAGTCATCATCGATTTCGAAGCCACAAGATTACTAAACTGGAAAAGACACAAAGAACGGAGACGATGACTTCAGGGGAGAAGGTTGATGTTGGTATGCTTTGATTTATGAACGAGACGCTCTTCATGCTCATGGACGAATGCCTTTGATGAACTCGTTGCCAGCGTGGGAAATGGACGACGAGCTTCCTTTTCCGCCGAAGTATTCGGAAGTCATCGTCATTCATCATTCAAAATATTTATGTTTGTAAAAACGTTCACATTAAGGAAAAGTTTGCAGTGTCGACATATGGTACACAAGTGAATCTCGCCCGTTATAATGCATGCGTTTCAACAAAAGCCGAATGGATACATTTTGGGTCCACGCGATCCCCAAGGGCTGAAATTGTACAGTATTGCTAACATAACGCATCTTTCGGCATCCTTTTTCGCTTACTTACAATTTCTCATGTTATCTAAAAAGAAAACAGATTGAGACTAGATTCGATAAATAATACACTAATGATCTCAGCTAGTATATAGGGGAGGGAAAAAACGATTACAACAGCACACAGTCAGATCGAAAAAGTATCACGTATACTCACGGGGCGACGCGGAGTCAGCATGGGAATCTTGCTGACTTTCCCGGTTCGATCCTCTGCACCTAGATGTCGTTCTAACGCCATCCCGCAAGAGATGGCCGGTATCACCAGCTTGCGTTTCACCGCAACGCCTCTGCTCCGCTGTAAAACAGATAAATGAGAGTATTATTAGACTTACATCCAAACGCTTCGAATCACGACTTATTAAGATTGTTTGAAATCTTGCGATGTGAAGACAAAGGCAGAGAAAGTGCGTATTTTATTGATGTATTGATGTGTCATTTTTAACGCATCAGAATGAGTTCAACAAATCTTTCGGAGAATTTAAAACGCCATCAACTGAGTCAAAGTCAGACTAAAGATTCGCGATTTGAATAATCAGATCACAGTATTTTTATAGGTGAACAAGGGTTATTGATACATATACTGTAGTTTGTTCAACATAAATTTTTAATCACAGTAATTCGAATAAAACTTCTAGATTTCGAAAAATCGTTTGCAGCGTACAGGCTCAGTTTTGTTTGTCGCCTTCCATATTGGCTTAAACTGATGTTAATAAGTTCATAGTCTACGAATCGAATCAATTTTGAAACGTGATCTTAATCGATAACTCCTTTCGGTGTCAAATCGTTTCAGTCGGAACACACGAGTTTTCGAACACCCGAATGGAGAGTCAGCGCTGCAACAGTTTTGAAATAAGTCTTAGTTTCTTTTGCTAAATATTAATGTACGTTCAATTGCGGTAACGACTTGAAGAAAAGCACAGGTCTTGTTCACTAAGAAAAAGTAAGAGTTTTAGGAAATACAGTACTGTTCAGTACTCAACTTCTCTTCATCCTCACAAACACAAACCTTAAGCTCAGAGCAAATTTTTTCTTTTTCATTTCGCCGACAGCATCATGTCTGAAGTAAGTTTCAATCTGTTTTTAAATTCAGTATCCGGTACAATTCAGATCGCATATCAACAAATAAAAAAATAAGAAGTGTGTCAGGTAAAAACACTGGCGCTGGTGGAATTCAACTTTCTGTCCTCTCTTCACTTACACGGATAGGCGAAGTTCGAAAAAATTATCAGGAACTATTTAATGAATGCATTCAAAATAATTCGTCCGCACACGTCCATCGCCGACAATGGGATGTTTTTGAGACTGTCAAAAAGAAAGAACCAACTTGGAATTGCCATCGAAGGGGAATTGATCAATTGCATAGTTGCACTTTTCTTTAAACCACAGGTTCACGGAGACATGGATTCAAATTGAAATTATTTATAAGAGCAAATATGGAGAAAAAGATTACCACATCGTAAGAACGGGAATTTTTGTCGACTTCAAATTACGACCACTTCAGAACTGCCGATCGGAGTACATTTGACGTTCCCAAAACTCGACAAATAATGTAGGCTTTCAATAAATGATTAAGAGCATGGACAGACAATTTCAAAGCACTGCAGGTGTTGAGAAAAAAAAGGATAGCAAGATCGCATTCTCACGATATTCGACAAAATTTCACAGAATTTTCTATTTTCCTCACTACGTGAACAAAGATATGGCCACCTTAGCGCACGTCCCGTGAGATTACGACACTTCGTCACAAACAATCCCTGCTGTAATATGCGATTCAAGCTGATTTTCACACCCACACAACTTCAGTTATATCTGGAACTAAAAAAAAAAAAAAAAAAAGAATCCACCGGAAAAAAAAGCATATTCTTTTATGGCACTTCGAGGGCTGACTCGTGTTGCCAATAAACCATAGTCACGATGATGACTTCAAGAACCGAATTGCGAGCTTAAAATAACAAACAAACAAAAACAAAGCAGCAACAACAACAAAAAAACGTGTGAAAAAGGTCAATCCGAAGGTTTCCACGAAATCGTGGAATCGCGAGGTTCACGACTGTACGATCTCAAAAATCCGGGTCACGAAGCAACCATCACCTCCATTCAACCTCGATTTCATCAGGTTCATAATTCTTTGCTGCATCACGGATAACTCTCACGCTCTCAAAGAGTGCATCTCCAAAAAATGGCAGTAATTCATAAATTGAACCGAACCGCGCTCTCGTCCGAAGTTCGAGCAGGCGTATACAGTACAAGGACTTCGTTCCATCAACAAGCAATGGAGCCTGTGTTCTTCGGCCAATCTTTGTGATTTTCTCGCTCCTCACTCGGAACTGAACTTCAATTGAAAAATGATTTTTGACAGCAATCTTCCAAGTGGTTTGAAGTAATCGTTCCTCAGGTGGAAATTTCAACGCATTTTCCACCTTCTGAGGTGCGCCACGAAATAACAGAAAAAAGACGCACTCAAAAGTCAAGGCAAAAATGTAACTTTGAATCTTGTGTATCTTTCCCAGTAACAAGGATTTGAGTAAAATCATAGTATTATTTCATTAAATACTCCACTAACATAATATCATTATCTGTGCAGAGAATAATACCTAGTTGATAATAAAGAACGACAGAACAGACAAGTGCTTCCATATTTAGATCCGGTATTAAGATGCGTAAAAGTTTGACAAAAAGAAACGGATTTGCAACCGCGTCGAACGTCAAAACAAAACGTCCTAAATTGTTCAACATAAAAATTCAAAAAAATTGTTCGATTGCGATGTTATGGGATATTTTTTTGTGGATATGATTCAAAACTCTCTGCAGCAGACAAAATGGGAGATAGATCGAGGAAAATTTTCCGACACTTGAAACCAAACCACCTTTAAACAATTCTGCGCTTTTCTTTATTCCTCTGAAAAGTATATGCAAGTGTTTCTATGTGTGCATGTGGATGTGATGATCCTCAGTTATTATTCCTACAACCCAAAAAAATTCTTGGAAAAATTACTTGATTACAGTACTTTGATTTCAGACCATTTTTAAATACGAAGATTTTTTGGCGCCAAGTGAGTTGGATCTAAAATAGGGTTTCCTTTAAAAACATGACGGAGTGAGATTTGAGCCAGGGAAATGTTGGGTACTAAAAATGGGGGCACTAAATCGAGTGTTTACTCAAGTCTAAATCATTTTTTCAATAATTCAAGACAACAACATGAGAGAATATTTTTCAATGCTTATATACTTGCGTGATTTAAAGCTTGTTGCGGACGCGTAAAAAACGGCATCAGCTAGATTTCGTTTCATTTTTCATTCCAGTGAACATGAGATTGCGGACGATACTAAAACTGCAGCAGAAGTTGAGTTCGAAAAGAAAACGATGGGCGAGGCGTGATCAGACGCCTGAGAAAACGATCTGGTTTTTTTCATTTTACAAGTCCAGAAGCATGCGGAACTCAGTGAAGCCCGAATTGCTGTCTGATGCTTTTTTTTTTTTCATTCCTCGCTGGCGTCATTTCAATATCCGCGTTGCCTTGAATCAAGTCTCCCCGACAGTCGCATTCCGAGCCTTGGGATTGACCTCCTTCACGATATGCGCCGGATTTGAGCATTTCGGAAACGGAAAGTCGGGTTTTCTATACTGTACTGTACTGTACTCGCGGATCCCAGTAGATGATGCAGGGTAAAAGTCGCATTGCTTTCTGACCACAACAAAAATTTCCTTCAACCATATGAGATGCACCAAGTTTCACCATAGTCTTCAGCATGCGATTATTTTTTTAAGGCGAGCCGAAAACGATCTGAAATCGATGCCTTGACGCCTCACTAAATTTATCCCTTACCGAAGGAATGAATCACAGTACGACGGACGGATGCGTTCCGTCACGCGCATCCTCACGAATTCTTCAATTCGAAGCAGAAAAAAAATGTTGTCATCATTTCTTATTTCTTTAAAAATTACTCAATTGGATTTTTCTTGTGCAAAAAAAGAAAGAAGTGACAGCGAAACCGAGCGCACATATAAACTGCCATCAATTTCGAAACCCAAACGCCAGACCTAGCTACCAAAGGCTTACACTTGCAACAGAATAACTCTTCAGAAATAATTATTACAGTTGAACCTCCATAAGTCAAACCTCCGTAAGTCAAATACCTCCCTAAGTCAAATGATTTTTTTTTCAAGTCCCAGTCTGAATCCCATTTGATGCAATGCGTTAAAAATCTCCCCAACTCAAAGACTTTTCCTGTAAAACCTGCATACCTTGAATTTTCTGAGGCACTTTGCTGATTATTTTCTTGCCACAGGAAAGAGAAAAAACAATAAAAAGTAAATAATGTGTTTTTAAAGGAAGTGAAAGACTAATCGGGCAAATGAACCCCTGCCTCCAAGTTTAGCATCCTGTCAACTGATTCAAGAAGCAATTTAAGGCCCAGACAAATGTAAACATTTATAATTTCATGCAATTCTTCCATATTTCTCCCAATAAGAATACTTGTTTTTCTAAATCAAAACCTCCCTAACTTGTAACCTCCCGAAGTTGAATCTTTTCATTTTTTCTTGAAATTCAACTTCAGAGGGGTTTGACTTACCATCAACCATTACAATTTTGCATTTCGATATTCCCAAACTTTTTTTCCACAAGACCGTTCAACACAAGCTGAATTCATTGAATACTGTACAATATGATTCCAAATGCCTGGATGTCGATAAAGAAAAATCACGTCTGATAGTTCGCCCGATTTTATAGAGCGAACAAGATTTTGTGCTCAGCAGTGCATCTCGATTACGAAGTCACGTTTTCCTTTTGCTATGATTCGAAAACAATGCCACTAAACACGCACAACAACTCAGACATTATTTATCTCATTTTATTTTTGACTAGGCTTCTGTTCCATAAGAACAGAATCAAACGGTATTTCGCCGTGATTTTGACGGAAATGGAAAAAGCTTTTCCGCGTACACTCTGACAAAATAAACATGATGGAATTTATAGGGCAAAAGAAACCTACTATGAAACGTGATCGCACACCTCAAACATGTTCACGCACTGATATAATAATTTTCGGGTTCGCTTCCGCCGGTATTTTAATTCCAGTTCCTCGCGGCGATTTTGAGTAGGCAACCAACATGAAAAAAATAGTGACGGCTCTTGAATGGACGACCGCGATCACGGACGTTGAGACGGATTTTATAGTGCAGGAAAAAAAATTATTATCCGAATGGCGATCTGCTATTTGTTCTGGGATACTTCGGGGCTAAACATGGCATTCGAAGTGTCTCAACCACGAAATGCAATCCAAAGAAAGTGAAAAGACGTCGTAAGCTCGTGTATGAGAAGGCATTTTTGAATGAAAATCTGGATAAATGGGTGAGACGCTCGAGGACACTTTTACGAGAATTGGTTGAAAACCTCAAGTTTTTCGACACAAGAGGGCGAGAGAAAATTACGCAGAACTCATGTAGGATCCATAAGAGAACTATACTCGTAATGTAAAAAATGTGTTTCTTTAAAAAATGAAGAAGCTGGACTTCACTGATTCCAGTTAAGAAATTGAACATTCTTCTTGCTCACCGATCGGCGATGTATTGCACCTTCATATTCAGCAATAACAAAATTATGCCTAAATCTATTATATTGCTCGTTTACAAGATAGTTGTCAAATCTCGAAGAATGCTCTTCATAATTAAGCAGGTCAGCAAATCGATACTTCGACTGCTTGACAGACGATTGAGATTCAAGTGTGGAATGTACCTTATTTCATTTCAATGTTCAGCATCACTTTCAAGTTTCTGGTAAGCGAAAAGGTGAACCAAAGCTCAGAAAATTATAAAATGTACAAATTATCTGACTTCTATATTCTTCCAACAGGGAGGAACTAGAATCATTCATAGACAAAGAAAATAAAAATGTGAAAATAAACCCCCGTACTAGGAAGAAAAGGCCACGCAAAAAATGCCTTTCATCATTAATGCGGAAGGAACATGAACGGAATCCATCAAGAGAAAAGCCTGATGTTTCTTCTAGGAGTAAAACTCTAGGTTTCCATCTATCACCCGCTGGAAAAAAGCTTCAACTAGTCTCTTATTGAGGCAGGATTATGTCACTTGATCTGAAGAGCGTGCACAGTGCAGATAAATCGGACCCGGAAAATGTCTAGTTGGTTGTCTCATTGCTCCCACTCGAATTACTCGACGATTTCATGCTCTGTAATAAATTATCCGCCTCGGCTTCAGAACACAAAGAAAGCCCTCCATTGAATCAGAATTGTGCGTGACGCGAAACTGGATTTTTGAAAAAAAAAAAAAAGAAGAAGGAATCTAAAATCTAAAAACGTTTCCTCATTTTGGGAAATGATCGATTGAAACGAGAAGTATACACCTTTTTCACCGACAATTGCGAACACTTTCGTCGGAAAAGAATTCTAAAAAATCCGGAAACCAAAAACCGAATTTTCGGCGAACTTTCCTTCGTTGAACTGACGGCATTCACTCAGGTAAAAGTTTAGCTGAGCGGAAGTTGTTGCAAAAACGTAGCTGAAACTAACGTCAATTTCCTTTTGCTCCTTCTTCACAAAAATTCTCGCGGGGCATCTTTTCATTTCCTTTTGAACAAGACCCAAACGTAGAAGAAATTTTTTTCCCGAGACCACATTGTGAGAAGTGAGGAGAATTATGTTCCACGACAAGTTCCCACCACAAAGAGCTCAATCAAATAATCATGTTATTTTTGTGAATAGGACTTTTCGCAAGCACGTGAGAGAATATTTCTCTTCAATGACAATCCCCCCAAGGGAAAACCCCAGCAAAAGTTTCTACCAATTATCACGCCTACCAAAACAAACATTCAACAACAATTTCATGTATAAAGGACCATTTCGAGCCAAAAAAAATTGATCGTTTCTCCGTTCGCTCTCCATTCTGAGAAAAGTGGTTGGAAAACTAGCTTTCAACATAAATGGAATTCGTACCGATAAAATTGAGAATTGGTGTGTTGAAATGGTATTTACGCATGGTTTTGCTGGTTGGCCGCACTGGATACTTCAGCTAGAAAAGTAGCTGTGTACCGTTCCACTTCGTTTAGTTGCAATATGTACTACAGTGATTTTAATTTGATTTCAAAAGTCTATTTCGCAAAATCTGTGCGTCGATATCAAGTTAAATGGATATTCCTACTGCAAATGTGGGAAGTTTGTGGAAATTCCTGCAGCAAATGAAAGCTGAATTGCTACAGTTATTGCCTTCGATCCAATTACTCGAAGGTTCTCCAAGATAATCGTATAACTTTTAAATCAACCCACGGAACATCATGGAAGGACTCAGAATACAGAGAGTGTCCGCATAACCAAAAACCCACAAAACAAGAATTTTCAGGAGGAAAAATATCAGTCACATTAAAAGATTCTTTCACACACTAAAATTTGTCTGGCCGTAAAATGCAAAATTTTTAAACAATTTCAACACAAGATTTTTTTTTTAATCAAGAAAAAAGACAAAAGAACGCAGCCCAGTTTGTGAAATTTTTGTCTTTACAGTAGGAGAAATTCAGAAATATATGAGCAAGAGTTGCTAGGATTAATTCAATTTTGGGCTAAACAATTTTGTGCTGAAATACACATACAGTACTGCATAGTATGGTTTGCAATACAGTACACTATTGTGGTCTACTTGTGGGTGGCTGGAACAAATTAAATCAATTACGATGTAATCGTAAGGGAAAACGCGCTTCGCATAACAACAATTCGGCATAACGAAAGTGATCCAGGAACCGATTAGTTTCGTTGTGGGGAGACCCCCTGTGGAGTGTAGACTTCCTTGATACGTACAATACACAAAAACACTTGAGTTCATGCCGAAAGAACCACAACGAATAAAAGGCCCCGAACTCGGCTCAGCAGACATAAGCCCTCTTCAACAATAAATGCCTGATTGAAGAAAAACAACAAATTAATTAAAAATAAATCCCAGATGAGTTCAAGTACGATTTGTGAAGCCAGCAAAGTAATCCGTGGAACTTTTTTCAACCCCAGCGTGACGAATGACGGCTCGGAAA